>CAVLGL010000024.1:26493384-26625884 GCA_963668995.1 Parnassius mnemosyne | reverse complement strand
AATTTAAAAAAAAATTATATATTGGTCCTATTGGTCCCTAGATGGTTTAAATTCAATCATATTTGGACCCGTTAAGTGACGCTGTTGTCGAGATCCCCAAATCGCCCGTGCGAAGACGGGACGGATCGCTAGTAACTTATATGATGACTGGAGCAAATAAACTGAAAGTAAAAAGTTTATTTTTATACAACTGAAGTGACAACTGACTTTACGTTCCACCTAACTGTAAGTGCCTGCTGGGGTCCATGTACACCTGTTACTACTGACTACATCAGATTAGCAAGTACTACTATTTGGCTGCAGAAATAGAAAAGAAGGTGGTATCTACCCAGTCGGAAGCCTAGACAGTTAATTAGGCAGAAGAAGTTGGAGACATCATTATAGAATAAAGTACACTTATAATTTCATTTATGTTGCTACCTTTTACGTAATATTAACCATTGATAAATAAAACTAAATCTATGAATTTTATTGTGTTTAATTTAAATTTGAATGAAGTATTCAATAGATTACTGAAGTTATAAATTTTATAACAAATATACAAAGGTTTCGAGAAAATATGTGACCAGCGGAGCGACGAAGGTACTACCGTGACTCAAGAAAAATTACATGAACAATTTGCACAAAGAGGAAATAATATTATATTATTTCCTCTTTGTGCAAATTGTTCAGGTAACCGTTAAAAGATATTTGTCTTATACCTACTATGAATATTTCCCGATATAAATTCTTATAGTTGAAATTAATGCTATTTCTATGTAATTTGGGTTACGAGGCTGCTCGCGTCCGTAGGAAATACTTGAAATCTGACACCCTACACGTGTCCCCCAGGTAGTGCTAAACTAGCAGCACCAATTTCGGTGGTAGGTTTCGGCCGCTGGCTTTTCGGTTACCACCCACCAATGCAAAGTATTTCCGCCAAATGACTTTGTCGTATTCCGGTATGATGCTTGGTGAAGCCATATGGAGAATGGGTCTGAACAGTAGCGTTGTATATGTAAACCGGGTACGAACCGTCAGTTGTTGCTGTGACGGATGCTTGGTCCTGGAGGAGCGCGGGATCTGAAGCACGGTGTTCCGCTGGGCGACGGCAGGTAGTTGGGGGCCCAATTAGTGAATTATCTACTCATACAACTTTCTTAGATGGTAAAGGTGGCGACTAGGGTACCCAATGTAGACGGTCACACAGCAAATTGCTTAAATCTTATGCTGACTACTGAACCAGAGAGATATGAAGTACAGGTTTCTTCTCCTTTGGGTACATGTGACCACTGTCTGGTGAAATCTATATCGTCATATTCTCCACCTGATTACGAGTCCCAAGGTGTTCAACGAATATGGTGGAGTAAGTCAGCTGATTGGGATGAGATGCGACACTTTATTGCATCTTATCCTTGGCGGGAGGTCTGTTTCTCTTCTGCGGATCCGTTGAGCTGCGCGGTTGCGATAACGTATGTGTTGCGTCAAGCTAAGGATTATTTTATCCCCTTCTATGACGCTTCCACCGGTAGCAAAGCTCGCCCATGGTTTAACGCTGAATGCGCCCAAGATGAAAATCGCAAGCATTTAGCTTACTTATCCTGGGTTGACGCTCGAAACCGCAAAGCTCCGGATATTAGCTCAAAGAAGAGAACTTTCAACCAGACCGCCAAGTCCTACAAAAAAGCATTACAGAAAGCTAGTCTCGATCGCATTAAACATATTAGCGCAAAACTCTCTGCCAGACCATCCGGCACTAGAACTTTTTGGTCTATCGCCAACGCGGTCGAGACAAACTTCTGTTGGTAAAACCGGATGGCACACTGGCGCATACGGCTAAGGAGAAAGCGGACTTGTTTGCGTCTCTCTTTGTCTACAATTCACGTCTGGACAGTGGCAACAACGTTCCACCAAAATTACCTCACTGCGGGATCTCTATGTTGGAGATTCGTATAACAAATAAGGAGTTTCTTAAAACCTTGCGGTGTTTAGACTTAAATAAAGCTAGTGGACCAAATGGTATACCAGCTATAGTTCTAAAGGGTTGTGCATCTGAGTTGTCTCCAGTGTTGACACGCTTGTTCCGCCTCTCATTTAGGACTGGAATATTGCCAAAATCTTGGAAGCTGGCCAACGTGCAGCTTGTTACAAAAAAAGGCAGCCGTGCCGACCCTGCCAATTATCGGCCAATCTCAATTACCTGCATACTCTGCAAGATTATGGAGCGTATATTGAATGCTCGATTAATGGCATACCTAGAACAGAATGACCTCCTTAGTGACCGACAATACGGGTTTCACCGAAATCGGTTAGCTGGGGACCTTCTAGCGTATCGGTTAGCTGCCACACACGTATGGGGCGATGCACTCGAGAACAGTGGGGAAGCACTTGCAGTTTCCCTTGATGTCTCGAAGGCTTTTGACAGAGTTTGGCACACTAGCCTTTTGGGTAAGCTTCCAGCGTACGGCTTACCCCCTGGTCTGATTGAATGAGTAAAGGACTTTCTGCGTGAATGGTCACTCCGGGTCCTCGTCTATGGCTGCTCATCCGATCTTATGGCAACTAACGCCGGTGTTTCTCAGGAGCCTGTTCTCTCCGCAATTCTCTTCCTGCTGCATATTAATGATCTGCTTATGCCCGGTATCTATGGGTATGCAGACGATAGCGCAGTTGTTGAGAGATACCAACCAAGTCCTCGGGCCAGTTGGGATCAAATCCAGTTCGAAAGAGAAGCTATGGTAGAGCGTGTGAATCTCACACTACAGGCAGTCTCCGAATGGGGCGATGTCAATCTTGTGAAGTTCAACGCCTCCAAAACACAAGCGTGTCTCTTCACTGCAAAAAGGAGCCAGCTCTCCTTGGCTCCTTCTTTCCAAATTGTATCACTGAAATATACCGACCGCCTTCAGTTGTTAGGATTGAAAATATCCTCAAATTTGAACTTCGGGCGGTTCATTGAGTCCAAGGCCAAAGCAGCTGCAAGGGAGCTGGGAGTCGTTGCAAAGGTGCGGCGATACTTCCGTTACTATCGTTATTAGCCAGTTTTCGTTATAGGTACTGTGTATTTTGATGGTACTGTTTTGATGAGCCACCATTTCTAATCCAAATCTTTGTTCGTACGGGCTGTATAAGTACAATTTATGAAGATAATAATAAACCTTCCTTATTAGTAGTTAATAGCCTCTCCATTTTTCTCAGTAAATAATACTGAGAAAAATGGAGAGGCTACCGCACAAAATTATTTGAAGTCAAACTAGTATTTACGAAAGAAGACAATATATAAGTCCGGGGGACTTAGGACAAGAGCTATAAAATTATACTCAAATTATTTTTCCTTCTGAATATATTCCTCACGGACCCTTACACATTTGTAGATCGGTAAATTTGCATGTTTATGCCGTCAAAGAAAATAATTTGTCTTTCTTTGGTCTTTATTCTCAAATAGGGAGTAAACGCGCTCTAGAATTAATTGTTACGCTCATTTTTTCCCCTAAAGCTCTCTTTTAATTCGAGAAAATAAATTATAAATACTAAGGGATAAATGTGAGCTATAAGGTAAGGTAAATTTCAGAACCCATTTTTTGTACGGTGTGAAGATAGACGGATGGCAAGTTTGTGGTACACTTTATCTAATTTATGCTGAAAATTAAAGAGAGTACCGGGAGACTGGTGAAAAGCCGTTCTGTTCCCACTCTATTAAAGAAAAGGGTCATAGAAAGGCTGTTAAGACTACCGTGGAATCAGCCCGCATTTAATTAGCAGTGTCAGAAAACTGTATGCAAAGGCATTGAAATAATTATGAAAGAAACTGAGAGAACATTGGGGACCTGCTAGCAGTACTAAGCCTTTTCTTGCAAATGAGAAGAGGTTTTAGACCAAGAAAGTTTTCTGTGTATTTTTAGACTTTGAAAAGACCTTTAATTGAGTCCAGATCAACGGGGCCAACATAGACTGGTTTGGCATCCATAGAGGTGTCAAACAGGGTAACTTCCCCGGGGCTGTTTATGAGAAATCTTATAGTAAGAGAAAAGTGTGGTTTGTAAGAAGATGTTTTGACTGTAATTAGAAAAGGAATGCTTCGGTAGCTTAGGAAAGAGGAAAGTATGATAAAGTAAATTCATGCTGCAGATGTGAGTGGAGGAGTCGGCAAAGGATGTCCCTTAAGATAGGTCAAGTTAAGAATACCTTTAACCGACGAGCAGGTATGCGTAGATATTGTATGTCAAAGAAGAGAGAGCGGTATGCCAGAATCATGCAAAAATAGATGTTCGCAGTCCCTGCCTACCTACCTGAGAGACGGATGTGAGAATTTATGTTATGCTATTCTTTGTATAGCAGCCATCGCAATATGCGCCTTTTATAAATTTTCCCCCCACAGTGACTTTCAACTTTCAACAATTGTGCTACAGCATTGAATCGTGATTAGACTTAGGTTCGTAATGATGAACAATAGTTTCATTTTCAGAAACTTTTACGAAACGTTTTTTCGTCCTCCTCGCTACAAAGGTGCTCCAAAGACGCACGGAAACACACTACGTGTTGTTGCTTTTAGTACAGTGTGAGCGTTTTCGTCACCCAAAGTGCATACACTTTTGATATGCCAAGACGATCGTGCGGAATAGTTAAAATGGTTTTATCTGAAATTTAGACCATCTATTTAAGTTGTTGTTCCTTTTTATACAGATATGCGCCAACACCAATTTATTATCTTTTTCCACATTTTCCGAAATAAGAGGCCGTCCCGCCTTGGGTCGCCTTTGAGCGAGCCCAAGGCCCGAGCCTTACCTTAAGAAATTGTAAATTACTTTTTTCCCTGATTAAGAGTCACCCTCGATAGAAAATATCTCTTCCAAAATGAGGTATCGTTTAGATTTGAGTTCTTTCATATTTACTCATGTCAATTTTTTCAATTTTTCAGTGCACGCACTACTGTTTAACGTCAAGAATAGAAAAGAGAGTGGCCCAGATGGACATCAAGGTAGAGGCTAAAATAAATGTTTGTGCAAGAGAATTTAGGGCCGCACTATTTATCATCATCAGCTTGTTTTGGACCACTGGTAAACATAAGACGTTTCCAAGAATATTCCAGTGTCTGTCGCCTTGTTTGAAATATTTGATTAGGTATATTTATCATGCTCATGCTCAGTTGGGCTGATGAACAAAAAAAAACCAGCAGTATGTAGTATTTAAGTTTAAGGAAATTGAGGGTTTGAATTGATTTTTCCTCACATACGGTTGACCGAGCCTCGTCCACTTAACAACAGGGTGTACTGCGTGCTAGTTAGGTAGACTTAGAGAAAAAGTTGGTATATTCCCCATTGCACCCTCAACTTCCTTAATACTAATTTTCCTTCACCAGACTGTAAAAGTCTACTGCTAAACGTTGAACTAGAAACCTTTCACTTTGTCAGAAGGTTCAACATGTGGTTTTTACTTGAAGTAGGAGTCACGCCATCTCCTTACGCAATCGAACCGTCATAGTGTTTGTAATATCAAAATGATAAACGAGTTGTATTTCCAATTTCTCCTTCTCAATTACCCAGCACCTGGGCGAACGAGAGTCGGAGTTACTAAAATAAATAATTACCTCAGGGATAAAACTTAAAGATAAATTTGAAAGTAAAACATTATCTACAAAAAGTTTCATCCAAATCCTTAATGCCGTTTCCGAGGAAAAACGATAAGAAAGATATAGGGATAACAACTCAATGGTGTCAAACTACAAAATAACCTATATTTTTTTAAGTTTTGACCCAATCCCATGTAGTGGTGAGAAAATATCGATTTATATATGTCATTTATGTACCGTTTCTTTCAAAACGTACCTATATTAAATCTTAGTAATACATAGATATTCATTTCATTGGTATTAGTTACCTACAGAAACAAGACAAAGAACATCGGTCACGGCCCATACATGCTGTGACCTGGCTATAAAATATCGTGAACATGACTAGTGTATGGATTAATTCGTTACCTCTGGGCACAATATCAATCCTAAAAAAAATATATTATATAAAAGCCGAGGATCATAGAACGTTACACGTATGTATTTCGACACTTTTGAGGTTATGATGTAGCCATGACTGCAGCCATGACTAAAACCTCAACTAAAACAATTGATTTAAAAACTATGTAGAGATATATACTTAACTAAATAAGTCAAGTCAATGGCTAAAACCACAAAAATGAATCAATAACCTTTCTAATCTTTTCACTACTAAGTATCTAAGGCACAGGTGCTTTGACTTTTGCTCACGCTTTGACAGATCTCGTGTTATAATACCGCAGACTGCATAGAGACACTCATAAGTCGTTCCGTTCAAAGTATTAGTGCTTTCTATATTTACTGTCAACCTAACATTTGCAACTTATTTCGAAATATTTCCATATCCCCATCTAAAAATAATATTATTGATAATACACTACAAAAATAAATAAAAAATCTTCAATAAAATCTAGTTTTTATAGAAAGTAAACGCATAATAGTAGTGTTACTTTAGTGTTATAATGAAACGTGTACTACAGATAAAAACGGGACGGGTTTAGATGCGTTCAAAACCTATAAAAAGTAGTAAGGAAATAAGGCTTTTCATTACAAAACTAAATTTTTTTACCGGCTTTAATAAAATAAGTTGGATCCCGTAATTTAATATAAACCTAAGACACTATTTTTTGACGTATCAATCATTGGTGTTCTTTTCATATTTTGGTCAGGACGTATTTGACCGAAGTTCTTTCAATAAAACTATGTCAAATTGCTCTAGACCTCTTACGAGGAGCAGAGTCAACGACGGAAAATGTCTGGTACTACGATGAGCAATCCTTTCACAAAAAGTGGTGATTACAGCAAATCTTCTCTACTATAATAGGAGTTATGTCCAGCCGGGGACTGTTTTCGGGCTGATGAGGTAGAATAAAAATATATTCACTTGAGACGAGAATTTAATAAAACCACGTCCTGATATTTATAACAGCCAATAGCTTGCATCACAGAAGGGGGGATATTTGCCATAGCTGCTACTAGGGCAGGCGGGTTGGCAACCGCAGTTTTTATTAATTTGAGTTGTTATTAGGAAGATGCTCCTGCCCACTTCCTTTTGTCGCGTCTTACGATACCCACAGATGTATAGGGTAGTATATATTCTTTCAGAGAGCCTCGGAATAAAACTTGCCCTTGGAAAACTACATTTCAGTACGTTCTAATCAATATTAAATTAATTCAAAGAAATTACAAAGTTGCGGAAAGTAATTTCGATCAATTCGATGCCATAATAAAATGATTGACACGATTTAAATATCTGTGATCGTCAACATTAAGTACTTAAAAGTATGACAAAGGAGAATGGGATTTTTGGGCCTGAAGTTAAATAATTGGTGTATACTTTAAAAAATTTGCCATATTTTTCTTAAGTAAAATACAAAAAAATAGCTCTTTTTACAATCTGGATTTTGAAAAAACAATAAAATAAGAAATAAGTGAGAAAATCGATTGTAGTGTATTATTTATAACAATAAATCGATTACCATAAAGATTACACTAGTGAAATTCTCGGTTCTGCACGTTATCTTCCAATAGAGGACTTTTCATTTTGAAACTTGACTTGACAGTTCAAACTTCAAACTAAAACTATTTACTTAAAAGAAAATACAAATTTTCGATTCGATTTGAAACGAGCACAATATAATAAATTCTTGATTAAATTGAGCATTTTAATATCTATTTTCAATTATTTTTCCATATTAACTAGGGAGATAAAAATGCGTACATATCTACAAAATAATAATAAAAAATACAGTTACAGTTACAACAACAATTCAAGTAATCGATCTCAGATCGATATCCCTAATATTCACTTCACTTAGTTGTTGTTGTTTTAACTTTCGTTAATCCTTTCACCATTTAGTTTCATTGTTAACAACAGCGTTTTTGGCAGTTTTATCCTGTTACTTATCCTACAATAACTCAGCTCTTAGATTGACAAATCTTGCCAGATTTTCAGCTATGAGTTGTTAACAGTTGGGCCCAAGAATGTATGAAGACAACGCCTTCTCCTTTATGTTCCTTTTGAAAAGCCTATGTGTCCTTATCAATCCTACATCATTATTAAGCGCTAGCCTTTCCTGAAGAAAAGTGAGCTGGCGGACTGCGGGGGAATGGAATGACCTCCGCATTTATGTTCCTTTTTGAAAAACCTACGTCCTTATCAATTTTCTACTCTTGCGATAAAACGTTAAACGTTTACCATATTTACGAACAAAGCATTACCAGCCGCTTTTCTGAGCTAGAAGCGTCATTCTCTAATAACAATATTCATACTACATTAGTTTCAGAAACTTGGCTGAAACCGTCTTTGCATTCAGCATTATATCCTCCTTCTGGGTTTGTGCTGATTAGAAATGACCGCAAAAACATAGGAGGCGGTGGAGTTACAATATATCTCCACGCTTAAATTTCTTACAAAATCATATAAGCATCCCCTTCTCCTTACGCTGCTTCCACTGAATTCCTGTTTATAGATCTAGATGTTAAGGGATCAAGGATAACTCTTGGAGTAGTGTATTGTCCAACTTCCACTGATTATTTTGCCAATTTAGAAGTGACCCTTGACAACATTGGTTCTGGATATGCTCATTGCATAATCATGGCGTATTTTAACACGGATGTGGTGGTAAATTGAATCCGGTCTTAAAGGCTTTGTACAATCATTGAGTCTGTCAATTACAACATTTTTCCTTTAAAAGAAACTCATCATAATATCGGCACTGATGACTCATTGATTGATATCATTATAGCTAACACCGTTGACAGGGTGTTATCATATGGTCCATATCAGCTTTACCTTTCCTATCTAAAGTTTTGGAAGCCTGTGTTCATAAACAAATTTCCAATTTTATATATATACATAAACTACTGAGTACTTTTAAGTCCAAGTTCCGTCCTGGTGACAGTACTACAACTGCCTTACTTAAAATAACTGAGAATATTAGAGAAGGAATAAAAAACATGAAAGTTACAGTTGTGTTGCTCGTTGACTTTTCTAACGCTTTTAATGCAGTTAACCATGTCATCCTTCTTGCTTTCCATGCCTGTTTGAAGTTTGCATCGTCAGCCCTGGATTGGTTCTCATCTTATGCCCGCGGACCTCAACAGCCTGTTAATGTGGAGCAAATGACTTCATAGTTGGTTGACCTGATTTCTGGCGTACCGCAAGGCAGAATACTTTCCCCGTTAATCTTCTCTATTTTCAATAATTTCATCACATCCCATATTGATGGTTCATACCATCCGTATGCTGATGATATACAAATTTATCTAGTCTGATATATGTGACATCCATAATGCGATTGAAAAATTTAAATTCCAATCTCAAGTCAGTCTATAATTGGTCGCGCCATGCAAACTAAAATCTTCTTAACAAACTCTAGCTTGAAAGCGCCTTCTCAACTATTGTATCAGATACATTTTCAGTCTTCGTAAATATGATCATATTTCTCAATATCGCTCTCGCCTGAAATGGATCACTATTATAAACAGAGGTGTGACTCTAGAATTTTGATTGTCCTCTTCTCTAACTTAAATGACCCTTCTCCTTCTTATCTTAAGGACAAAATTCAGTATTTTTCCTAAACGCATGATAGAATTCACGTTTACATCTATCCTCGATTACGAATCAAAATGCAGATGCTGTGTCACCTGTGAAGACTAAGATGGAATGCCTCGTTTCCAGTAAAAGGGGTCTCCGGTTTTCTACACTCACCACACGAAACACAGGAGTATTAAGGTGCTATTTTACACTGGTATTCTGTGAGAGCGTGGTTGTTCCTCGGTCGAGCCGAACCATTCGTGCTACAACTATACTACTAATATAGCTGCAGCATGGCTCTACCACGTCAAGAATCAGATGGTAGTTAATATGGTCAATTTGGTTATCTTTGTTGTTATTTTATTTATAGGTTTAAGTTATAATGGATTTGTATTTATAATATGTATACATATATATATATATATATATATATATATATATATGTGTGTGTGTTTGTGACTTTAGTAAATTTTATAGTTTATAAGTTTCTTGTATTTATGTTAATATATATAATATTAGTCTAACTTTATCAGTAGTTTTTTCTGATCGACTCTATCGTTCAAATGAATAAATATTTTTGGCACATATCACATTATTTTCCACACGTCCCAGGTTCACTGGCGGAGCATGCCAAAAGCCATTAAGTTCGCCCGTTGTAATCCTTTTATTGAGGTATACAATAAAGTGTAAATAAATAAAAATTGTTAAGCACTAATCTTTCTTAAAAAAAGTGAGCCGGCGGACTGCGGGGGAAATGGAAAGAATGATCTCTGAGTTGTCAGATTATTATGTCATTTATCCTTTAAATGCCATAGTACCCGGGAGGTTACTGGCGAAGCCGTACAATGAATGGGGCGATAACCGCAGCCATAGAAGAGAGAGAAGTGATGTGTTAAGATCAGAGATGCCCAGTAGTCCAAGAAGAGGGTTGTGCTGATGATTCCTCCATGAAACTTTCATAGCGCTATGTTAAAATACAGCAATATCACGCGAGTGAATAACAGTAATGGAAGTGTAACGTTTTGAATTCACATGGTGACCTGTTTTATCATATTATCAACAATACTGACAAGGTTTGTGTATTCATACATTTCTCCTCATTCTACGTTTATGTTTGCAGGATTTAATTGTGATATTATTTGTCAATCATTTCGCGTAAGAGTTGTGATTCTATTAATGCTGTAGACTTGTCTTATATACATAAATATTTCCTTTATTATGTGGTAAAGGCATACTGCAGTTATATTATGTTAGGAGCACGAATGGATCGACTTGACCGGGGAAGGACCACGCTCTCTCAAAATAACAGGAGCGTAAATAGAATTAGTGTATAATAGTAGCTCAATGCTGCTGTGTTTCGTATGGTGAGTGTAGAGAACGGGAGACCACTTTTACTAGAAAAGAGGCATTCTATTAAGGTCATTGGGTGTGACAACGCATCTGCAGTTTGATTCCTAAACAAGAATATATGTAGATGTATATAGGCAACAGCTAACACTTACGGTGAGACATGTACCTAGTCGCCATTGATATTGACACTGTAACTTTTCCAGTTCAGTAACGTGAAACTATCTTTTAACGCAGGGTAAAGGATTTCTGGGATATAAAATTATTCTGTCTCATAGATCTTTTTAATTAGATAGGTTTCTCAACTCTGATAGGTATCATAGCCTTATTTGCAGTAAGTAAGTGTTTTCTGTCGTTTTTCATGGAGATATGCGTACTTCTACAGAATTCAGCACGACAACTTTTCCCTCTATTCCTCATCATGTAAAGAGCCAAACTGCTCAACAAATTGAGTCCGTTACGAGAAGGCTATGATACCAAGAATCAACAGTCTTCCTATGCCCAGCGGCGAATTAGATGACTTTACTGCTTAACATATTTGAGCGACTGAACGTAAGGGAGAGTGTCACATCGTAATACGCTACGTACGTAGACACGCTACTCCCTTCGAAGCCCTTCTGTCAAGCCATATAAATTTAAACTGAATTATTCAATTACCATTTATTTATTAATAATAATTAGTGTAGTGTAGTGGCGTCGTCGTAAGAGAACCCCGTATCCAATACCCACGGGGTACGGCGTGGGATAGTGGAACGCCATAAGAGGCAACAGAGGAAAACACATACAAAATATAGGAAGCAGAATTTTCTTAACAGAAACTTAATAGTAATAACGAAATCTATGGGGGAGGTCTATGTTCAGCCGTGGACTGTTGATGGAATGTAATGAATGAATGAATGAAAATACTATAATTAAAATGAAACCCACTCACTTTGGGTCAGTATATAAAAGTCAAAGGCTGTCATAGTCAGTCCCTTCGTGAAATATAAGTTAAAATGAATAGCGGTAAAATCGGTAACATTAACTTCATTCAATGACCATATCTAAAGCTTTTATTTTAACAACTTATTCAAGTGTACTTGTGAAAAAGTAATCTCAGCAGTACTTACACAGAGAATACCAAGTAATGTTACAATTTGAAGAAATACAAGTGAGGTGTTTGATTGACTTCAAAGCAGCTCTTGTAACAAGAAGTACTTGACTACAGAAAAACTCTTCGTACAAAGAAATTTTGAAACATTTTCAAGTTTGAATAAGAGGATAAAGAAAATTCTCTCATCTAAAAGCGAAGTTTTCAAAATAATGTATTTTTATATTGATAATCTCACTTTTCTGTTATGCACACCGTTTTTATCTGAAAAATCATTTTACTTGGCATGGAGATTAAATTAGTAACATAATTAATTGTAAGCATTTAAAATTTTCTGTTTGTTTGTTTGTCTCTAAAACGATTTTAGATCGGACTTCTGAGAGTTTAAAGTAGCTTGAACATACGGTTATAATAATAATAATATTAACTTTATCGAAATCAGCTTACTCATTCCGTCAATAACATAGAGCAGAGATTATCAAACTTATTTCTTTTACCGCCCCCTTTGAAAATAAATTATTTTTCAGCGTCCCCAATTTTGTATACACACCTAAATCTTAAAAACCACAATTTCATTACTTTAATTACTTTAGTTATGGTGTGCTAAATTAGTCGGTTCTGATGTTTAAACTTACATTCTAAAGTCTACATTATTACCAGTGTAAGCAATTAAAACACAACTTTATAATATTAAGAATATATTTTAATCAAATTAAAAGAAACAATATAGATAGGTAGTCAATTTTAATTTTAAAACTAATTTAATGAGATGGATGAATTTGATAATTTTTAACAAGTTTGTTGATATCAGATTCGATTTTACTCAAAAACAGTCGTTAGTCGCCGCGTTCGGTAACATGCAAACGATTTCGGTTTTTTAGTAAGCAACGCTGTGACAGTGCTTAATACACGTTCACACAAATATGACAATGGGAATGCTATCAAAACTCGTTGAACGATCGACCACAATTCAAGGTACAACTGCGGGATTGACTTTTGTAACCAAAATTCTTGGAAGCCATTTTTGAATTTGATTTTTATTTCCTCGTCTGTTGTCAGTTCTATAAGTTCTTCTCTCAGTTGGGGTGATACTGCTATGTTGACATTTGAAAAAGGATCTAACACCCAGTCTATACCAGACTGGTTAGATTTCAATGAAATCACTGTAGAGATTTACCAAATATTAGCAGTAAACAAGCAAGTCCTGAGCCACCTGCATCCATCGACTTCCTGCATATCTTACCGAGTCGTCACTCCATCTAGTGGGGGGACGTCCTACACTTCGTCCGCCGGTACGAGGCCACTACGCGAGAACCTTTTTTCCCCAACGGTTATCGGTTCTTCGAGCTATATGGCCGGCCTATTGCCACTTCAGCTTAATAATCCGTTATGTCGGTCAGTCTGGTTCTACTGCGGATATCCTCATTCCTAAGTTTATCACGCAGAGAAACTCCGAGCATAGCCCTCTCCATAGCTCGCTGAGAGACCTTGAGCTTCCTCATCCGGCCAGCAGTGAAAGATCACGTCTCAGTACCATAGGTCATCACTGGTAACACGCACTGGTTGTATAGTCTTGTTTTCAAGCTTTGAGGTATACCTGACGAGAAGATGTGTCGTAATTTCCCCGAATGCTGCCCAACCGAGTTGAATCCGTCGATTGACCTCTCGGTCGAAGTTGGACTTACCTAGTCGGACTATTTGTCCCAGGCAAACATACTCGTCAACAACTTCGAGCTTAGTGCTCCCAACAACTAAGGGCATAGGTGTGACATGGACATTAAACATGATCTTTGTTTTGTCCATGTTCATCTTAAGACCTATCCGTTGGGAAACACTATTGAGGTCATTGAGCAAAGTGCTTAGGTCCTCCAGTGATTCTGCCATAAGCACTATATCGTCGGCAAATCCAAGGTGAGTGATGTACTCGCCATTGATGTTAATACGGTATCCTTTCCAGTCCAGAAGCTTGAAAACATCTTCCAATGCAGCGGTGAAGACATTCGAGGATATAACGTCACCCTGTCTTGTACCTCTCTGCAGTTGGATAGATTTCGTACTCTGGTTTTGTACTGGGATAGCCATCGTAGCCCTACTGTACAAACACTTCAGCACTTCTATATACCGACAGTTAACTTGGCATCGCTGAAGGGACTGCAGCACCTATTTTGCCGAAGGGTATGTATGTGGTCTTTCTTAGATCGTTACTCACACTTGCGTGTAGCTCCAACGATGATGTGTACAGCTGCTCATAGAACCTCTCAATCTCACTCAAAATTTCTGGTGTCCCGGAAACGACGTTGCCACTCTCGGTCTTCAGCTTCGATAGTTGGATCTTTCTGGCAGACAGATCTCTAGCAAAGACCTTGGAGCCCTGGTTCCGTTTGATCGCTTCTTCAATACAAGTAGTATTAAAGATCCATAAGTCCAGCCGCATGCATTTGGAGATCTGACTGTTCAGTTGCTTGTATGCTGTTAAATCTACAGAAGACTGCAGCTTCATTTCTCGTCTAACAGCTATGAGATTAAGAGTGTGATCGGAGACTTTTTGTGTTTTTCTGCGGCGGGTCTTGCAAAACTTAGTTCCCACGACCTTGTCATTCATGTCGTCCACTGCATTGCAATTTTTTAGGCACCGAAAACGGTTTTGTAGCTATAGTTGAAAGGTTTCGGTACTTTGGATTAGAGCACAAGGCGGACAGAGCGTTGACCTCATTAGACGTGACCTCTCCAACTTAACGTTTAGGTTCAGTGAGCCTCTAACCATTCATTAATCGCTGCCGGCTTTCACGCTCGCGATCACTAAATTGTCACAGAACAGTTGTCATCTGGTCGTCATAATGAAGTCAATCTCATTTTTGGCGAACCGTCGTGGTTCAACCAGGTCCACTTTCTGTGAGGCCGCTTATGGAAGAAAAAGTTCATCATAAAGAGTCTCTCTTTCTCCATGAAGTCGGCCAGCTGCTGGCACTTTGGGTTCCGTTGCCCTATTCCAAATTTACCTACCTTCAGCTTACCGTTCTCTCTTGTGTCTAGTTTTGCGTTGAAGTCTCCCATTAACACCTCAAGACTACCTAGCCAAATATATATTTTTAAAATAAAAAATAATGTCCAACAGATTTACGATTTACTCAAATATAATTAAATACACAGAATGGGCATGACCATAGATGAAGTGTGGAGTAGGTGTGATTTGTGGTATTATGAATTTTTGGATGCCGTACATACTCTTAAAAATGCGTTTGCAGTGACCCAACGAAAATAACTCAACGTTAACTCGTTTATGGAATGTACTCACTGTTTGTGGCAGTTAAAGCACTGTTTTACATTCATTACCATTGTATATTAAAAAAAAACACTAACATAATATAGAATGATTGTAGGCAACTTACATCTTAAGGCCTAATGAAAAGAAAAAAGCGCCTTAAACCTTAAGACTTGGGCGTTTTAAAGCTTTCGTGATAAACTTCAAAGCATAATAGAGGGCAACCTTAATAGAGACTACCTGTTGTTGACTGCCACGTTGGTCTAATCGTCGTTTTTACGTTTGCTGATCGTGAGGTCCCAAATTCAAATCCCAGTACAGGATAAAATTAGTTATTGTGTTTTATGCGGTCCGGAATCAGGAAGTTGGCGCTATTTCATACCGGTACCTCGAATAGAACATAAAGCAACTGGTCCTGCCCATGATCTCTCTCCGGTCGTGTCGGATAACTGTCTCATCGGACTATTAGTGTAAGGAAATAGAGTGTACAATCATGCTAGTGCATACACTCGGGCACTATTATCCTGTCCTGTATTGTTTATTAATAAATACATGTTTTTCACACCCTTTTGAGAGTTAGGCATTGAGGCTAAAATTTTGACATGCAGCGAAAGTTATGCGTAAAACAAAAAAAAAATAGTGATTATAATACACTTCTTGATTAGGCGCTTATGTTATTACCACTTATTACTAATAATAAAATCTAAAAATAAAATCAGGAAATGATGACGCTGTTCCAATTTTCCGCTCAAAGAGTATAATATTATCACTACGTTTTATTTTCGGTGTTGAATAAGGATGTTTTTACGTTAATTAATTATGACATTTTAAGAAAATAGCTACAAAAATATATAATTAAGAGATATTATATGTATAACATTTTATTTACATTTTTAATTAAACATACAAGTAGAAGAAAACAAAATATTTGCATTGTTTCTCACTATTTAAAAAAAGTAGAATCGGAGATTTGTTATGAATGGTAAAATTAAAAAAAAAAAATATGCTTAATTTTGAAAGAAAGAAATAAAGACATTTTAATTTACTGATACTAAATATATTACATTAAAAAGACATTTAATCGTATGGTGGTGTAAGGCTTCAAGTGATGAGGTGTGTATGTGAGTTAAAAGGTTATGACTCAATGTTAATTAATGGGTAACATTTTTTTTCATGGAGAAATGCCTACGCATACCCGCCTTGTAAGGGCAAGGCTGGGTTATGTCGGACTCGCACCGACTAAAACCCTATGGTGTTCCACCTTCGCCGTATATTGGCAGGGCCGCGGGAATGCTTTCGTACACACCCGCGGCCCTACCAGAGGCGGCCGCCTCATGGCAGATCCTCCTCGGGGACTTCTTCTCCCCCGCCCCCCTTCCTTCTCAGGTAAGGCGCACCGCGAACAAAAGGTGCGCCTTCTTACACGGCCTCTTACTACAACTGCGAAACGGACTCCCCCGAATCCGATACGCAGAGGCCATGGGGCCTGGAAAAACGTGTGCTTGAAAACACTAACTTTCCAGACCCAACCGGTGGATCTGGTCTATGGTTCCGCTGCCAACTAAGATTCGGCTGTGGAGGGTAGCACGGGCCAGCCAAGTGCTGCTAAGCACCCCCGTCACGACAAAGCGGGAACCCGTTCGGGGGGGGGGGCTGCAGGGTAACCTACAGCGCTATAATTCTACCATAACCATAGATACGCGCACGATCCGCTTGATTGTGTTTTTGTTATAAATACATCTTAGTTATATCTTAGTTTCTGGGCCTTAGTACTGCAGCATAAATACTATTATTTTATATATTTGTATATTCTTCACATCAGTCTGCAGTCTGTAAACACGTACAGGATCGCCGCCGTCACTACATCAGGTTTGATAGACCACAAACCCTCGCTAAAGAACACCGATTTTTTCCAAGTATGATTCGCGAGGCTATTGAAATCAAAAAACATCCTAATTGCAATAGAGAAGGTGGCTTGGTATTGCCATCTGATTGGGATCCTATAACTAATAAAATCAAATCCCAACCCAAGCATAGACTTCAAGATACAATAAGTTCATACTACGTAGATCAGAACAAAAATTAATAATTTTAATCTGGAGGTAGCTGTGGTTAACTATAATATTGGAACGTCGAACACCTGTCCCCCCGTGGCCATGGCTGCTGTAAAGTGCTCGAAAAGTCGGGAATATAAAATAAGTTAATATACGCGATATAGGTAAAATCCGTAAAAACTAGTTTTATTTCAAATATTGTAAATCGTTTAAGTGAATTTTTATAAGTGCAAAATATATTTAAGTTTAGTAACTTTTGAAAATTTTTCGAACTTCGTAATGTACATCGTTTGTTTTGTAATTATTCTATATCTCCTGCTTCTTCTTTATAAGTCATTAAAAGTGCGGTGCTCGTGCATATGAACATGCATTATTAGGTCCGAGGTTCGATTTTCAGGCCTGGCCAAAAATCAGTTATTATTATTTTTTGTCCGGAAATTCTCAGTAGAAGTCCGGAGTAAAAAAGTTAGTGGTGTCTCATTCCCTTGCTTCGGGATGCACGTGAAGTCGTTGGTACTGCGTCTGATCTCTCTCTGGTCGTATCGGATTGCTGTCTCATTGGACTATGAGAGTGAGGGAATAGAGAATGTACCTGTGCTTGCACGTACACTCGGATACTATTATTGTGTCCTGCGTAGTAGGACTGGTCCACGTGACCGAAATTTGGTCTGGAGGACATTATTAACATATAAAGTAAAGTAACAGTTCTACATACGGCCCACAACGGGATTAATGTTCAAACACGGAATAGTGTAGAGAGCGAGGAGGAGAGGACACCACAAGTTTTTAAATTATCCTTCTCCTCCTTCGACTCTTGATAGCCAGCTTAACATGGTTCATCGTAGCATTGAAATAGCGCTCTCTGTCCCTTTAAGCTATTTTCTATGCTACGCAGCTTGGAACGGCTCTGAGCTCTTACTGCTAGACTCTAATCTCTGTTTCTCTGTCTGCTTCACGGTAGTCTCGCAAATTACTTCCCTCCTTGTAGATTCTAGGCAGACTTCAAAGCAACTCTCGGCACTTGCACATTCGTCGACAATTGGATTGCACCAATTCACACAGAGAAGCAGTGAAGTGTATAGTATACGCGCACGAGGAAATCGAGAGCGGTGGCATAGAGAGGACATGACGACATAAGAGAGCGTCATACTGTTTGCTGTCACGGCACACGGCATATGAACGATGTACTTTACTGCAAACGCTCGACGATAGTTGTTTCACATCAAAAAGCATGTAAGAGAATCTAAACTACCGATATATAAGCTGAGTAAACTACGTACAGGAAAGTACGTGGAGCATGGGGAGAAAACTCGGACATATTATTCTCCTTTTAAAGAATATTTTCCCCAAAATAAACTTAGTTCAACTTTTAACAATTTATGATTTTAATTATACAGTTAATTTTATGTTTGATAAATAAATTATATATTAATTTCTCATCATATTGGCGACAGTACCGGTATCGACGTTTATTTATAACGATAATTGATTTTGTTGTCGTATCGACAAAACTGTTTGTGAACGATGTCAAATTTATATATTTTATTATTAAAGCCTCACCTCAACTAAATTTTAAGGGCTAAGCTCTCAGTATGGTTCACGCGCGCGATCTTGCATTTTCACTCATGATGACTACATATAACTGTTATTTCACGCTGGTATTCTGAGAGAGCGGATCCTTACCCAGTTAAGCCTACCGATTTGTGATGCATAGTATACTGGTGCTGCGTGGCTGTTGCGTAAAACTATTGAGTATGACCTTTTTTTGGTATCGGAACACAAACAATGAAAAAATTAAAAAATTACATAGCAAGGGGCTATGGACAAAGCAGGGGGGTCTTGCATAAGCTATGTCCCGTTAGTCGCCCAGTAATAAGTAAAAACAATAATCTCTCGGGCGGTAGCAGTCACTCATTCGATATTAGAACTCACTCATTTTCGAGTTCTGAATCTGCGTTAAAGTTGTTAAAGGGTCCATTAGTAGTGTTGAAAATGGTTTGATTTTTCAAAATTCATTTTACTTGGAACCTATAACAGAATAAGATTAATGAAATGATAAATGAAATGAACAATGCTCTGCATCAAATGCAAATCAAATCTAGCACAACTAAAAATATCTCAGAGAATGGTAATATGTATGTAAATAATGTCAAATATATTCTGTAAGCACTTAATACTTTCTATTAATTGAAGGGTTTCACAATAATGCTGGTTTATGAAGATTTTCTTCTTATTATGCGAGTCAGCAAAGTTAAACACTGTTTGCCCGCCTACCAAATCAACCAATAAATTAAATAATGGTTTTGGGTACGGAACAATCATTGAGATTTTTTATTCAATTAAAGGTAATATTATGCATAGATTATTATGGGCCCAAATATGTTTTTATATTAGATATAACGAACATTCGTTAGATATTATGCGATTTATAAAACACTCTTTTTCTGCCTGGACTCCTTGGTCTGAGTATCTTTTAAATACCTAAATAAATAATTACCCTGCAGAAAAGTGCAGGGTAAATAACAACGTTTGATGTAGTTTTATTCTGTATAACAATTGATAACGTGAATCATCACTCGGTATTAGATATGCAATTATAGATAAGTCAGTTAAGTATCATAACAATGGAAGTTATGCCATTGGATGGAATACGCACGTGGCAGAAGGGGAGGCTAAAATTTTATTTGTACAATTTAGCCAGGCGACCAGCTAGTGGTCGGATTTTTAATGATATATAGGAGGCAAAGAGATATTTTGAAGCGAAATTAAAATTTTGCTAGGACAGGCCAGACCAACTTAAAATGGATCTTACTTGAACTATATGTTCGTTTGCTACTTAAAGATAAAAATATTTATAAATGACGTCATCTTACACAATCACCATTTCTATATAAAACTGTGCATAATCGAGTTACCATGGTTATCTAGATAATATTTAATTATCGTTCCTTTTTAAGTGGATCATCTACACTAATAATATTATAAAGAAGAAAGATTTGTTTGTTTGTTTGTTTGAATTGAATAGGCTCCAAATTTACTGAATCGATTTGAAAACTTTCTTCACCATTAGAATCCTACATTATCTCTGATGAACATAGGCGATAGAATATTTTCAAAAAGTTAGGGATCCGTATGAAAACTTCGTTAATGTAATCCAAGGTGTGAAAAAAATACCAAAAACAATCTTTATATACACTACTATTGACAATAGAGGAAAGTGATGTGCTACAGTTTTATACAGGACATAAATATCTACAAAAAGTCCGCGATACCATATGTCTAACTATTACAGTATGCAATAGTAACGCCGGTACAAATTTGGCCACATTATTGGTTCCCTGGTATTAGTCCTTATATCCGAATAAATCAGTTCGTTTTCAAGTCTATAACTATAACCATGCATAACCACCAATAACGTTAACCATGTAATTTAAATAACATTTTTCACTTTTTCATTTAAATAAGGCGTTACATGACTTTGAGATGGGACAGTAAAACAAAACCGAGTACACACATTTTGCACCCACTGTATGAGCTTTTCTGTTCTTCTCTACACTCGTGTGCTATTGGCTACATCTGCATAGTTTAACTTGGACAGTATTATTGACTCACATAATCTAATCCGCATATCTACACTGAGGTACTGCCGAACTTTGTAAAGTAATTTCAAACGGTAGAAGCAACTGCGCACTCCCTCCAGTACATGGCTTTCATAGCGCAAACTAGAATCAAATATTACATCTAAATTTCTAGTCTCTGAGACTTGCTGTATACGTTCGTTATCAATTAAAACTACGGGCTGAAACATTGACACATTTTAATATTTTTATTCGTTCCTAGTATTAAAAATTTAGTTTTGTGGATTCAGCAATTTTGCTTGGACCATAAAGAATACGTTTGAGATATTCATTCAATGATTTGACAGCAGATTCACAATCTTGAGGGAAAAAAGATTTATATATTTGCAAGTCATCTGCATATAAGTGATACTCACATTCTTTTATACAGTTAGTGATGTCTGAATTACATAAAATAAATAAAATAGGATCTAGGATAGATAATCTAATAATGATAATAATAAATAATCCAATGTAAGATAATTTATGAATTTTAAGATTTATTAATGAATAACTGGACATGTAACAGTAATTTAAATTTGACATTTAATTGTAAGGATTATAATGATAAATTTCATGTGATTCATATAAATAATTTAATTAAGAAGTCTAGCTGGAGATAGGTATTATCTATTCAAGTAGAGTATAAGACTGATAGCAAATGTGCTATCTTATTATTTATATTTTAACTCAGCCAAGGATTTGGCTTCGCAGATATCTGCTTTCATTGAGTAGTGTAATGACTACATTGAATTTGGAATCAGTTCCAAGTAATTTAAATTAGAAAATGAGACAATAGAGGTAATCTCTAGCAATCATAGTAACAATTTAAATTATCCAGAATGTAGTCCACAAATAGTTAATTGTATAATTTCTCACAAAAACAATCATAAAAATTGTATTCACCTGGTGCATCAAAATATGCAAGGTATGTTGGGCAAAGAATTAGAAATTGAATTGTTTTTAAAAAGTAAATACATACATATATTTTATATAACTGAACATTGGTTAAAATATTATAACTATAATATGTTTAATTTCGGTAATAATCAGGTGGTCAGTGACTCCTTAATATTTGCCAATAAATTATTAATAAGTAAAGAACGTAAAGATATTGTGAGTCTCTCTGTTGAGCGAACTGTGGAAATGGTATGTGTTGAGTCCGAGCATTTCATTGTTGTCAGTGTTTACAGACCCCAACATTCTATGTATGATTGTTTTGAAAAATAAATAATGGAGGAAGTTTTGTTTAAACTTAATAAACAGAATTAATCTGTTGTCGTATGTGGAGACATTAATATTAATCTCCTTGAAACTTCTTCCACGAGTATTAAGTTTAGATCATTACTCAAATCATGCAACCTTGTTAATTTGTTCTTATAGCCAACAAGTATTGCAGGGCGTAGTCCAACTTGTATAGATAATATTTTTACTGATGTTGAGCCCTTACACAAATTAATTATTCAAAATTTAAGTCCTGATCACTGTGGATAGTTAGTCTCCCTACTTAACATGCACAAAACACAGAAAGTTGAGAAAGTTATGCTTGTTCCAATAAATGAACATCGCTTAGAGAGATTTAGAAGTAATATTGTGAAAAAGCTGCCTTTTATTCCATATAAAAACAATACTAACTATTTATATAGATCATTATTTAAACTAATAAGTCATTAATTTAATAAAACATTTACTTCTAAAACACTCTCTTTAAACAGTCGCAAATCGTTTAATGAGTGGACGACAGTAGGAATCCATAAGTTGTGTGACCTTTACAATGAAAGATTTTATAATCATAGTGTTTAATTTAGAGAATATGTGAAAAATATTTCAAAATATGTAAAGAGTGTGTTTCGCAGCCAAGTCTTTATATTTAAGAAACAAAATTAAGAATGGCTCTAATAAAATTAAAATGACTTGAAGTAATCAATAGTGAAACTGGTAAGATGAAATTACAAAACTCTAATTTTTAATTAATTTTTAACAATGATTTGACGAATTTAGATCAACTCATTGTAACGGCTTTTGTACAATATTTTACCGACATTCTGATATTGACTACAAAGTCACTCCATTCCCCCCTGCTGTCGCCGAGTCATTATTCAAACACAATATATAAATAGAAAATCAGAACATGTAATATCTTTATATATAAAAATCACGTATCACATTGTTTGTCCGCGATGAACTCCTAAACTACTGAACCGATTTTATGAAATTTTGCACACTATGTGCAGTTTAGTCCAACTTGAGAGATAGGACAGTTTTTGTCCGAATAAGTGACCTGAATATGTTTTAATTGCGAATTTAAGGATTTTTAATAGGACAAATGGTCGTGGGTATGGGCAGAACAACGTCTGCCTGGCCAGCTAGTAGCATTATATATTAACAACAATATAAGATGTTTAGGAGCGCAAATTTCATTAATAGTAATTGGTAATGTGTATGAATTGAAATGTGTGTTATGTGCCAGCGGTAGCAGAATAAATATTTGGCGACTATGAATGTATTTTTCACAAAATTAACATTTGAACAGTTTTTTAGCTTATGCATAATATAAACAAAAAGAAATTTACCGATTGGTCAGTGATAAATAAAGTATAAAATAACAAATCAAAAGATTATACCGTTTAAATATTGCGCACAGAAGAATAATACTAAAAAAAATTAAACCTCACAACAGGAGTTACATCCAAGCATTTTTATATTCATGTATGTACAAATATAAATAATATTAAAAACAGCAATGTCATAAAATTTATTTGAATGTGGCCTAACTGCATCGCCGCCAAAACACGGATACAATGAGCAGTTTTTCCATCTCCCTGGCGAACATAGATTCTATTACATCTGGTCCATGAATATCTCCACCGGGGCTGCCTTCTCAAACTCGGTAAAAAAGTTGACGATTAGCTCTTAAGAGACGCTCATTTATATAAAAGCGACAAGGTGAACCTGGCAGACCAAGGTCAGTGGTGGTAGCAATGCGTTACACGCGTGCGCTTCGCAACAACTCGTCGGGCAGCTGGTGGCGCAGCCGGCTAGCCGCACCACCACTCGACGCCCGCGCCCCCCAGCTTTATTCGCACTGTCATCTTGCTTACTTGCACCTATACGATCTGCGAAAACAATGTTCCTCTCGTCCAGCAATACTCCTAGCTTTGCAACCACCAACACGACCGTATAAGTGAAGTTTTCAGTCCTCTCTTCTGGAATATTTGTGATCTCAAGGTCAGCTGCAAGCAACTCCTGCTCTCGATCATTAAGCTCACGCATCAGTCGGATAACGGTTTGTTCGAGCTCATTTATTTCGACTGACCTGTTATTTTGAGTCTTCTGTTCTAGAATACTAATCCTGCCCTCCATTCATCCATTCTTTTATGATTTTTTTATATCCCTCCGAAAATACTTTAGCTCCTCCCTGACCCTACATAGTTCCTCCATGAAAAGTCTAATTTCTAGAATCAATTCCTGGTGAAAATACTCAGGGGAGCTGGTGGACATAATTTCCGGAGATTGCAGGCTCTAAAATTTCACTCGCTGTAACCATGGCCCTAACAGGAGTAGAAGAGTTGTTACCCTTTGGTATAGTCTTTTTACACTCTAAACATTGCTAGCGTGTATTGATTTAGAGCGTTCAGAGATTCCAACACACGCTCGATAATATAATACTGGACATTGTCCACATTTAACGGCCTCTGCAGGAGAAAGGAATTTACCACAAGCTCCACATTTAACCATATTTAAGAAGTACCATTGAAGCTGTTTATGTATGTTATATAATCCACTCACCCACTGATGGCACTGAATGTATTATAATCAGTTCAATAAATTAATCAGCACGGAACTATATGCAACAAAAGTATGTAGGTAAGTCAAATAAGTCAGCCGTTTTGCAACATTTAGTTCAACTCTTGCTTCGCTATACCGAGACGTTCTAGATCTAAGTATGTGATGCACTGTGCTGGGTCTGTGAGTATACACATATAAATGGGCATTGAATATAATGGGAGAGCCTCTGTGTACAATATCACAGAAATCGCCAGACTTAACAAGAAGATTGATCTCAGTAGTTGGAGTATGACTTTTAGGTCCTGAGGGGGGGGGGGGAGGAGAAAAATCTATATATATATTTGTACAAATTATATTATGTTAGCTATAGTTTACTTTAATTAGATATTTAATACATTATTATATTCTTCTCTATATCGATATAATAATTGATTATTATATGTTTTTGACGTGACAACGTCTTATAATTCGATGAACCTGGCTGCACGCACGAAAAAACATGACTCATGCGGCGTTACCTCGCTCTGAGGCGTTCCATTTAAAGTGCAAGCGAGAGCGCGGAACGAGCGACAAAGAGCCACAATCGGCCTCCGCGTTCGGCATGTCCGCATGGACAGCTGCTATACAATAATACATTTACATGTTTTCGTCAAGTATGAAGTGCAGTGAAAAGTGAATGTGGTGTCAATTGTTTATAGCAACGATAATTGCGGCGATAAAGGTAATGATTCTTTCGATATTAAATATTTCTTATGACGTTGTCACGTTCAACTATCGTCAGTAAAACGACTTTACAGACAACCGATTTTTTTTTAAATCCGAAAATAAACTTTGTATTAATTAATCAGTTACTTGATAATTACATTTGCATGCTCAAGAGTAATATGAAGCCATGCTTCACGTTGCTTCTAATTAATGATATTAATCACGTGATTACAGCCCGTTTAGCAATTCGGGTAACGCCTTTTGATGCAGGTATTGAAAACAATAAATATGTCTAATAATTTAAAACAATAGAATATACAAGTCAACACGTATAGCAAATATTATTGAATATTACAGGCTACGTACCACATAGCATTAGACGTCTCGCACTTTCTGACGCTGCTCGTCATGGACGGTTTAATATCTTCATATACGAGATCGTATCGGAGGCTGCGAGGTTTTCTGGCTTTTTCCATAGTCGCCTCTTATGACGACACATGAGTTAATAGATATTTTTAAGCCGCCACCACACAGTTAATAAATAAAAGAAATAATTCATACATAATTTTAAGCATAATTTTAACGGTGGTAGAGCCTTGCAGCAGCTTTTGCTGTTGCACGTATGGGCCGGCTCGAGCCGGGTTAGTACCACGACCTCACAGAATACCGGCGTGAAGTGGAAGCTCTGCTTCCGCGTTTCGTCTGGTGAGTGCAGGTGACCGGATGCCCAATTCCCCCCCCCCCCCCCCCCCCCCCATCAACATGGTAGCGGAATTACGTCAAAAACTACCCCAGGAGGGTACCAGTACCCCTGGAGAATCCCTTGCTGAGCATCCACGACCATGCTATTCCACTCCTGAGCGTGGGTGCTCAGGCTGCCCCGCGTATTCTGGGGGGGGGGGCAAAATTCCGCTCAACACAATAACTGCTCGGGGCAAACTGAGCAACAAGACCAAGGCGACCCCTGCCACGCTATCCGTGAATTTCTGCAACATCAGGGGACTTCACTCGAACCTAAACGCCGTCCACTACCATCTTGAGACGGCGAAGCCGGCCTTGCTCTTTCTGACCGAGACGCAGGTGTCCTCTCCGGCTGATACTTCGTATCTCTCCTACCCGAGGTACAAATTGGAGCACTCCTTTGTGCCTCGGGCTGGAGTTTGCGTGTATGTCAGAGAGGACATCTGTTCTCGACGCCTCGGCAGTCTTGAAGGTTCGGACCTGTCCATCCTTTGGCTACGCGTAGACAGCGACGACCATCCGCGCGTCTACGTGTGCCTCTATAGGTCCCATAGCGGTAATGCCGAAACAGACCGACTCATCGACCACGTCCAAATGGCTACAGATTCCTTGCTACAACAGGTCCCATCCGCAGAGATCGTGATCCTTGGCGATTTTAACGCCCACCACGCCGAATGGCTCGGTTCACGTTTAACCGATCATGCGGGGAGATCTGTTTATGACTTTGCCTTGGCATATGGTCTGATATAACTGGTTACATCGCCTACGCGGATTCCAGATGTTGAGGATCATACACCTTCCCTGTTGGACCTCTCATCCGGACGGATATCAGGTTTCCGTCGATGCCCCTCTTGGCTCTTCGGACCATTGTCTGATCCGGAGTGTGGTGCCACTCACGCTCCCCTCGCGGTTGCGTTCTGCAGGTTGCCGCCGTGTTTGGCATTACAGGTCGGCGGATTGGGACGGAATGCGGTCTTTCTTTGCTTCCTACCCATGGGGGCGGGTTTGCTTCTCGCCGGATGATCACAGCGCTGTTGCTGACTCTGTCACTGATGTAGTGCTACAGGGAATGGAACTATTTATTCCATCATCTGTGGTACCCATCGGAGGCAGATCTCAGCCTTGGTTTGGTCGCTCCTGTAAGACTGCATTACGCAGTAAGCAGGAGTGTTATCAAGCCTGGGCTGCGGCTTCGGTGACTCGGGATGTAAACACCAGCACACTCAAAAAGAAGTATAACTTCGCCTCCAGGTCCTTCAAAAGAGTTATTGCCAAGGCAAAGTCAGAGCACATAGGCAGAATTGGCGAGAAACTAGTTCGCCTTCCTTCGGGAACCCGTGCATTCTGGTCTCTCGCCAAGGCTGTCCAAGGGAATTTCTGTAAGCCATCACTACCATCTCTGCACAGGAAGGATGACTCACTGGCCCATGACGCAAAAGACAAAGCCGACCTTTTAGGCTCCCTTTTTGCGTCCAACTCGACTATTGATGACGGGAGGAACACACCGCCGACCATCCCGCGGTGTGAGTGCTCCATGCCGGATGTGCGATTCTCACAGCGCTCGGTTCGCAGAGCACTCCTCTCCCTTGACATCCACAAGTCGAGTGGGCCTGACGGAATCCCCCCAATTGTGCTGAGGACGTGTGCTCCGGAGTTGGCACCGGTTCTAACGCGTTTTTTCTGGTACTCTTACTCCCTAGGCGTAGTCCCGAAATCATGGAAGACAGCTTTTGTCCACCCGATCCCTAAAAAAGGCGACCGCTCAGATCCGTCCAACTACAGGCCTATCGCCATCACCCCCTTGTTCTCCAAAATAATGGAATCCGTTGTAAACTGCCACCTCATGCGGTACCTTGAGGATCACCAGCTGATTAGTGACCGACAGTACGGTTTTCGTCGGGGTCGATCAGCTGGTGATCTTCTGGTCTACTTAACTCATAGATGGGCGTTGGCAGTAGAGTCCAAGGGGGAGGCATTGGCCGTTAGTTTGGACATTGCGAAGGCCTTCGATCGGGTTTGGCACAAAGCGCTTCTTTCGAAGCTCCCTTCCTATGGGCTTCCCGAGAAATTATGCAATTGGATCACCAGCTTTCTTGCAGATCGGAGCATCAAGGTCGTTGTAGACGGTGCATGCTCCGACTACAAGCCTATTAACGCTGGTGTTCCACAAGGCTGCGTGCTATCACCAACGCTGTTTCTTCTGCATATCAATGATATGTTGCAAGCTGGTAGCATTCATTGCTATGCAGATGACAGCACTGGTGATGCTCTATACACCGGCCGTGCCAATATTTCTCGGGAAAACGTCACCGAGTACCGGAACAAACTTGTGTCTGAAGTCGAGTCTTTGCTGGACAAAGTCTCGGATTGGGGGCGACTAAATCTAGTCCAGTTTAATCCTCAGAAGACACAAGTTTGCGCATTTACCGCTAAAAAGAACCCCTTTGTCGTATCTCCTCAGTTTCAAGGTACTCCCCTTGTTGCCTCAGCCAGTATCAGAATCCTCGGCGTCGACATATCGAGTAGCGTGCAGTTTCGTGGTCACTTGGAAGAGAAGGCCAAATTGGCCTCTAAAAAGCTTGGCGTGCTCAGCAGAGCGGGACAGTATTTCATGCCGGCTCAACGCCTGCAACTTTACAAGGCGCAGGTTCGGCCTCACATGGAATACTGTTCCCATCTCTGGGCTGGGGCTCCCCAGTGCCAGCTTCTTCCACTTGATCGCATCCAGCGCAGAGCGGCTCGAATCGTCGACGACCGAGTCCTTTCCGATCGGCTCGACTCATTGGCACTGCGAAGAGATGTTGTATCTCTTAGCATTTTCTTTCGCATTTACCATGGGGAGTGCTCTGAGGAATTGTTCGGATTAATCCCAGCCGCCAAATTTCACGAACGCACATCGCGGCAGAACTCCCGATACCATCCACACCATCTGGATGATTGGCGGTCCACCACTGTGCGATTTAGAAGATGTTTTCTTCCTCGCACAACTTCCTTGTGGAATAGTTTACCACCAGCGATTTTTCCGGACCGATACGACTTAGGGACCTTCAAGAAAAGAGCCTACTCCTTTTTAAAAGGCCGGCAACGCATCTGCAATTCCCCTGGTGTTGCGGTTGTTCATGGGCGGCGGTAGTCACTTACCATCAGGTGAGCCGCATGCTCGTTTGCCCCATCTCCTATAAAAAAAAAAAAAGCAGACAGCATATGCAAATAGGCATGTTATGCTTCTAAACTAAGTATCTCTAAATATTTGAAATAAAATACATTTCAATGAAGCCAAAAAAATTGTTAAAGAATTTCTTGCCATGACAAATTGGTGCTAAGTTGCTTAACACTTTTTTTGGTGATATGATCGAGTTTTATACGTGGCAGAGCCATGCTGCAGCTATATCAGCTGTAGCACGAAAAATTTCTCACAGAATAGCAGCGTAAAATAGCAGCTTAATGCTGCTGCTGATGTTTTGTATGGTGTTTGAGAGACCCTTTTTGATGTAAACCAGGCATTCCATCTTAGTCCTCAGGGGCGAAAACCTATCTGAATTTTGATTTTTTAATCCAGGATAAATGTACCACAAAATCCACTTACCATCAGATGGACTGTGTGCTTGTTTGTCACCCTCAGTTTATAAAAAAATGTATACAAAGGATTTTCGGAAATCTGTATTTTATTTTGTTAACACATTCTAAATCAACATAAACCTATAAATCCACAAATAGTTTCACACGCGTGCACTAAGGCATTAAAGGAAATTATTTCGATTTATTGAACAGTTTCCGCATTTATTTGATAGATTATTTTAATACGTTTTTTGTTTGTTTTATTTATTAATTACACTCATAAAATTTATTAATGAATGACTGACATTCTTACTCCACTTTTTCAATAATGGCATCGACTTTATCCGTATGAGAGTGATCAGAGCGAGCTGCATTTTTGACATCTAAATTCCCAGACTGAAAATGCATAAATAAATTTATGCTACTCTTACTGACACTACATTAGGTCCAGAAATGTCACAAAGTTTTTTCGTGGCTTGAGTCACATTTTTCTCTTTTTTGAATAAAACTTCAGAATGTAACGAATATCTTCGTTACATTCACTCATTTTGGCGGACAGATAACCAATTGAAAAATTACGGGAAGGTGCTTTAACCTTTTTTTCTCTTTTTCTTAATGTCCTATATGTGTTGATATTAAAACCAGCTAGATACAAACAGTACAACCAAAGACATTTTTTCAATTTTATACAAACAAAATACGAAGAACATTTTCTCCGACCTATTAGAAACTTTACCTTTTACATGTTCATTTATTTTCATATTGTTGGTGTTGCATGCGGATTTTTAAAGTGAAAAACCGTTTGCACAGATCAGTTAAGCTCGGGTTAAATAATATGGGCAGTAACGTGTTCTTGACAACAATTCAAATAATACAAAACTGCGGTTGTTAACCTGCCTGCCAAGCGTGGCAACTATAGCAAACATTCCGCTTATAAGGCAATTTATGGGGAGACCTATGTAAAGCAGTGGATTTTTGATAGGCTACAACGGTACCGAAGTTGTTTCTCATCATCATCATCATTACAGCCCTTCACAAGTCCACTGCTGAACATAGGCCTCCCCCAAAGAATGCCACAAAGCACGGTCCTGAGCCACCTGCATCCATCGACTTCCTGCATATCTTACCAGGTCGTCACTCCATCTAGTGGCGGGACGCCCTACACTTCGCCTGCCGGTACGAGGCTGCCACTCGAGAACCTTTCTTCCCCATCGGTTGTCGGTTCTTCGAGCTATATGGCCGGCCCATTGCCACTTCAGCTTACTAATCCGTTGGGCTATGTCGGTCACTCCTAGTTCTACTACGGATATCCTCATTTCTGAGTTTATCACGCAGAGAAACTCCGAGCATAGACCTCTCCATAGCTCGCTGAGCGACCTTGAGCTTCCTCATCCGGCCAGCAGTGAAGGACCACGTCTCAGTTCCGTATGTCATCACTGGCAACACGCACTGGGTGTACAGTCTCGTTTTCAAGTTTTGAGGTATACCTGACGAGAAGATGTGCCGTAATTTCCCGAACGCTGCCCAACCGAGTTGAATCCGTCGATTGACCTCTCGGTCGAAGTTGGACTTACCTAGTCAGACTATTTGTCCCAGGTAAACATACTCGTCAACAACTTCGAGCTTAGTGTTCCCAACAACTACCGGCATAGGTGTGACATGGACATTAAACATGATCTTTGTTTTGTCCATGTTCATCTTAAGACCTATCCGTTGGGAGACACTATTGAGGTCATTGAGCATAGTGCTTAGGTCCTCCAGCGATTCTGCCATAAGGACTATATCGTCGGCAAATCGAAGGTGAGTGATGTACTCGCCATTGATGTTGATACCGTATCCTTTCCAGTCCAGAAGCTTGAAAACATCTTCCAATGCAGCGGTAAAGAGTTTCGGGGATATGACGTCACCCTGTCTTACACCTCTCTGCAATTGGATAGGTTTCGTACTCTGGTTCTGTACTCGGATAGCCATCGTAGCCCTACTGTACAAGCACTTCAACACTTCGATATACCGACAGTCAACTTGGCATCGCTGAAGGGACTGCAGCACCGCCCAAATTTCGACGGAATCAAAGGCTTTCTCATAGTCCACATACGCCAGACATAGTGGCAAATTGTACTCCTCGGACTTCTGTACAATTTGCCGAAGGGTATGTATGTGGTCTATGGTGTTGAAATGAAGTTGTTTCTGGTGCTATGCAATTTCAGCAATTCAATTAAGAAATTCGTGTGGTTGGGCAAGCAGAACAGCATAAAGATGTCGCGAGAGAAAATTATTACAGTTAGATGCAGTCAGGATGAGTGCAGTCCTTTAGTTGTTTAAAAACTTTAAATAACTTTATTTTATTTATTTATTTAGCATAATGTGTGTGTTTTAGAGTTGTTATCAAAAATATAGTACAACGCAGTAACCATTTCTAGTGTACACAATTACTGAATATTAAAATATTATTAAATATTACTAAGTACAATATAAAATAAAATTACACAAAAATTACAGATACTCCATAAAAACTAACCGAAAAACAACAAAATAAAAAAAAAACAAAAGAATTTAATAATATTAACACAAACACTAACTACATCATAAGTTAGAAGTGGTTGTTTACTGTCAAAGTTGAAGACCAATAGCGATAAGAAACATTGATTGAGATTATGTGCAAGTGCAAATCTCATTTTTGACATTATCCGCAGATGTCAATTTGCATGAGATTAGTATAGCTCCCCCCAGCATTTTTAAAGCGGCACGTTACCCGGTGAGGATAGAATTGCAAGAGAACTTTTGCAAGTTAGTGAAGAATAAGTACTTATTAATGTCCTTCAGGCGGTATTTAATTTTGCCCTTCGACTTGGCACTACGGCACAAGCGTGGAAAAGAAGCAGAAGTGGAACAAAATATCTTGTTTTTAAAATATATTTCGTTGAACTGTGTCGAACGACGTTTCCATTGATTGAAGTGGTAAGACGTTCGTTTAATTAACGCGGGTCTCGTTCGGTGCGCGAATCTATTTCGTGTCATCGTTAACGTCTGCTAAATTAAGCTCGTCGCCGTAGAGCGATTATCATCACTCGCGGGACGGTTTTTCATTTTAACAAATGGATATGATCTCTCTAACTTCGGAAGATTTTTATCGTTCATGTTATCTATGAAAATAAAATCAAATATTAAACGATTTTATATAGTGAAGATTCAGATGTCGAACAGTTGTCGAACGTTCTATGAATTGGACGCACTCACTGTCATCCGAAGTAGGTCTGCGTACACCCTTATGAAGAACTACAGCCGATTTCTCTTCTAAACTTCATCTACATGCTATTTTTGAGTATCATGACGAACCATCTTCATACAGAATTCATGACTTCCAGTATTGCAAAAATGCTGATTTTAAACCTAGCACTATGCTCAGTATAACCTACACAGTGTCTGCGAACTTTTCGGTTTCCAACAGTTAAGACGTCAGATTTAGATGTGCTCATATCACAATTATACTGAGGTTGTAGGGAAACTACGTTCACAATTATTGAACAATATGTATGACACAAATATAATCCCATTAGATGGAGGCCGAACGACATGGTATAACATGCAGGATGTTGATGTATTTAGGTGAATCAAATATAATAAAATAAAAAATATAAAAATATCACTTCCTTATGGAATCGATTACCACCAGCGATTTTTCCGGACTGATACGACTTAGGGACCTTCTAGAAAAGAGACTACTCTTTTTTAAAAGGCCGGCAACGCATCTGGAATTCCCCTGGTTCCCCTGGTGTTGCAGTTGTTCATGGGCGGCGGTAGTCACTTACCTTCAGTTGAGCCGCATGCTCGTTTGCCTCCTCTCCTATAAAAAAAATCATCTTGCTCACACCAAATTTAGATCTTGCTCCGCTGTGGCATAATATCAATCACACTGCTTTTTATCGGTAACAAGTTTGGTTGGTACTTCATTAATGTATATAATAGCAAATATTACGTACAAATTTAGATTCTCAAATTTTAATATTATTTGTATATAATATTTATATCGTGTCTAATATATTATTTTTATATAAGGATTTTTTTATAAAGATGTTCTATATTAATTTATATTTAAGAGACTAAGAGCGAGCTGTAATTTCACGGTACGTGAGCAACTCGGGATCAATACAGCGACACTAATAAAATTGTAAATATCAATATTTAAGGAAAACATCACTCGAAAACTGGCATGTCTGAGAAATAAAATAATTTCAAAACATGTAAATTCCGCTAACACGTAACGTAGCAGCGCGGTATAATATAGTTCCTGTGTACAGCAATAGGACGTATATAGGCCGTAACAACTAGAAATTTCAAAGTTGACAAAGCCATATTTTTAACAAAAGTTTCATATTATTTTCTTTAAAAGTATTGTTTATAAAGTTTCATATACCATCGAAAATACTCAATATGTAATAGTGAAAAGTAATGTTTATTATTATCGATTTACCATCGCTCTAAATTAAGTAGATTGTAGCACGCTATTTATTATTTTTTAAAAAATCTTTATAACATCACTCAGCTCAAAATAAATAAGTTGCTCCGTAAAAGATGTAGGCGATGCAGGTGAAAGGTTAAGGTAAAAAATATCATTATTTCTTAATAAATATCCGGTTGAGTTTAAAAACATCCAAGTAATAGTGAGTATTTCATTTGCAAATAAAATAAATAAAACTCAGGGCATGCAGGCGCGGATCTAGAGTTAAAGTTTGGAGGGGATCATAAAAATAAGTTTTACACGCATTATTCTTCCATCTCAATGTTTAGTTCTCAAAAAAGTTATATTTAAAGGGGAATGAAATGAAAACTGAGTTTTTATAAAGAGTTTGGTCTGTTGGTTTACATGTGTCATGGTAATTTTTCACAGTGATTAGTGACTACTGCTATTGGCTTGTTTAGTATTACTGTAGAATTCATTTGCCGGTACATAGTTACTTTTGATAAAGGGATTTTGGATTTTGTAATAGTTATAATAAAATATGGTCAACAATGGTATACAAAAAACTCTCTTAATACAATTTAAGGCATTTATTTTGAATATTATAGAGAGACACTTCCATTCTTCTGGCTTCGTTTGCGTAGGATATATTAATATGGCGTTAATAACAACCTGGTTGCTATATGCTTCTTATCAGGAAACGGAAAACTTACTTTCCTTTCATACGAGTAGTTGACCCCATAAATGCACGCGCGTAGACTTACACTCACTCACACACACGCGTAAGCACTCATCCTCCCCCCACCCCCACACACGCAGAAACACACACACACATACACACACACACACACACACACACACACACACACACACACACACACGCGCACGCACGCGCGCGCGCGCGCACGCACGCAAGCACTCTTAGAGCAAATTAGCTATTTTTTTTCTTTCATGCATTAATTTATACAAAAAAATATTTTTTTAGCTTTATTTTAATTTAATTGGAGTCCTATGTATTTAACGGTGTAAACGGTGTCAGTCAATGTTCTTGGTTCCTGCGATACAAGCCTAGAGCTTAGTGCAGAAACCAGTATATTGTTTAATTATGTAATGTTTTTGGTTAAATAAATATATTTTCTATTTCTATTCTATTTCTATTAAGATTTAAGATATTCAAAGACAATTTATTTTATGAATTTCTCGTTTTTCTTCAAAAAAAAAAATCTTCAAGGTTTTCTGATAAAATATAATCTGATCACTTCTGGCATTGCTTTCTGACTGTTCGTGAAGTTTTATTACAAGCGGTTTAGTCATTCCGAAGATTAGCCCGTACAGACAGACTGACAGACAGACAGAAAGACAGAATCTTTCAGAGACTCATATTTGCGCCACTTACTTAGTTCAGCTGCCTCTGATGCAGCCCCGGCTCTAAACGAGGTACCCCTGAGATGGGAGGCTGCCAGAGTGTCTACGCAAGTAGCATCTCACACTAGGGCTTTACCTTTCCTCCAAGGGACCAATGTCATACCGTCGGGTCTCCTGCCATCGTCTCTAAATATTCCACAAGGCTAAAATCAAGGGAACATTTATAGAGACAAGAGCCCTTCGGATGACATCGTTCAAAGAACTGTGTCGTGAAAACCTACCAGCGCTTTTCTTACATGAAAGTCCGTGGAGCCCAAACTTGTCGACGCTGCTACCACAGGGGTACTCATGGGGTTAACAAAGCGCCGCTCCTAGTCGGATTCCTACGGCAATACGCAAGCTTTCCCCATTAAGTTATGTGCCGAGATTACTTGATGGTAAAGCCTGTAACCAGTGACTAGATTCCTTTTTTTGTGAAAATCTCCATACAGTTATAGAAATATTAGTTAATAAATTGAGTGAATCCTTACAAGAAAATACAAAGATTGTGCATCTTCCAAAAAATAAACGCATATTAAAACCTTGGATAACTCCTGGCATTGTGCGTTGTATTAGAAATCGCAACAATTTGCAAAAAAAGTAACGTTCCGATCCTCACAATGAAATTCAAATAATTATATATAAGAGATATCGTAACAATTGTAATAAAATAATAAAAAAAGCAAAACAGAGCTATGAAAGATAGGTCCTGAGGATGTCCCTCAATAACAGTAAAAGTCTTTGGAATAATACCTCACCGGCACGGAATCTTGGCCAAGCGGTTATCTCGCGATAGCAAAAGCTTTAAGTGTTTCTGATGAATGTTTGTTATGCAGGTATGTCAAAAAATGTTTGCTCTCAAGTTCAAGAGGGTAATTCATTATGTTTAAGTGCACCATGACGAATTCTTTAATTTTTAGTTGAATTGGGTCATTTGAGCGACTAAGTTCACATTTTAAATTTGTGTGTTGTGAAAAGTTTACTGTAAGGTTATTCAATTATTGTGATCTTGTCTTAATTCAATAACTAAAGGTGTTTTAAAGCCAATAAAAATGCCATTAACACCAGCACAAGTTGCACAAGCAGTAGCATTAATTGACCAAGGGCTGACACAGCGTGAAGTTGCTATTGTGCTTAACGTACCACGGTCCTCAATGCAGTATTCACTGAAACGATACCAGGAGACAGGACGCTACACCCGCAGGCCAGGCAGTGGGGGCGTAAGGTGCACATCGGCCCGGGACGATCGTTTTATTGTTATGGAGATTTTGAGAAACCGCTACCTGACCGCTGTTAAGATACGCCAGCGGCTCCAAATCGCAAGAGGCGTTAATGTTAGTGAGCGTACGGTGAGAAGACGAATGGAGGAAGTGAATTTAAAAGCTCGTAGACCAGCACGAGGTCCAGAACTTCTCAGACAGCACCGAGTAGCCCGACTTCAGTTCGCAAGAGAACATGTCAATTGGACCCACGAGCTATGGGCTAGAGTGTTGTTCACAGATGAGTGTCGAATAGCTTTACGTGCTCCAGACGGTCGAGAACGAGTGTGGAGAAAAAGAGGAGAGAGGTTTCTACCCATTACCACCACCCAAACTGTGAGTTTCCATGGAGGCTCAATAATGGTATGGGGAGGTGTAAGTTCCGACGCACGTACAGAGTTGGTCATCGTCGATAATCGGCTTACAGCTACTCGATACATTACACGTAATTCCTTATTCGGGATTCATTGGACACGACCAATTCCTCCTCATGCACGATAATGCACGCCCGCACGTCGCACATTGTGTAGAGGAATATCTGAAAGAGGTTGGAATACAAAAATTACAGTGGCCAGCTCGTAGCCCGGACTTAAATCCAATGAGGGCTAATAATTTTGTGTTCACTAGATGTCGCTAGTTGACACTGAGGTAAAATTTTTAGTTACACAATGTCATTTAATTGAGAGATTGGTTTTTAATAAAAGTTCATCAGTTTCTAGAGTACTATATTAATACACAAACCAGTGCGTCAGTGGTCTTTGCTCTTTAAGTTTTTTGCGCATTTTTAACTTTTATTTAAATGTTTCTACTTTTATGAATATTGTGGTTTGGTTTATTTATTTTTAATCTTATTAATATAAAATATAGCTAATAGTACAGAAAGAAACAATAATCTTTACATTTTCCGAACAAATTAACTTCCCCGCTATGAAATCTGTCAAATATTATACCTCACTAGCTAGTGGCGCCGCCCTGGTGGTAGAAAAAGTCGTGGATGCCCTCATTGAGCATGTATGGGGTATGTTCAAAAGAAAGATAAAGTCCAGCTCCAAACCGCCAAAAACTCTAAATGAGCTCCGAAATGCAGCGCTGGCCGCTTGGGACAGCATACCGCAAGTTGATGTCAGAAACATCATTCAAAACATGCCAGATCGAATGCAAGCGGTTATCAGGGCTAGGGGAGGAAACACCCGATATTAAAACTGATAGACAATAAAGAAACAGACTTAATTTTTAACTTTGTAGTGTTTTTAAAGTGACAATGGAAAGATGTTAATTTTAGTGAAAACATGTTATCTTGAAAAGAAAAATTTTGGTGAAGTAAACATTAAATTTCTACATTCTAAAACCATTAGAGACACTTATTGAATGCATCTACCCTTAATTTACTGTTAAAAAAACGTTTCAGTGCAAATAATCAGCAAATTCACGAGTGGCCAAGTTTCCGTGCCGGTGAGTTAAAAGGATAGCACAACTAAATCAAACAAAAGTAAGTAATACAGATTTACTACATATAAAAGCAACACCATTAGATTCGGTAAACTATGTTAATAACTTTTTGCCAATGTAGGTAAAAATCTTGCCAAAAATATTATAACTAGAAATAATGATAGTAAATATACAACAGTATTAGGGCAGCCCCAGCTTTCTTCCTTTGTCTTGCTAGATACGGATCCTCAAGAGGTACATGATATCATCATGAACCTATAATCAAACAGTGCTCCTGGATGGGATAATATTCCAGTGCACTTTCTAAAACTTACAGTAACTCAAATCACTCCTATAACCTGCCACTTTGTAAACCTTTGTTTTAAGCATGGCGTTTTTCCTGAACCTTTAAAACGAGCTGTTATAACACCAGTCTATAAGAATGGGGATAGAGGTGATGCTAGCAACTATAGAACAATTTCAGTACTACCTTCGATTTCGAAAATATTAGAAAAGCTTATCAACACAAGACTTTTAAGTTATCTTACTAAGTTCGATATTTTGTCTGACTGTCAGTATGGTTTCAGACAAGGTAAATCCACAGAAGATGCAATCTTAGCTCTTAGCTCGTTCATAGTTAACAACTTGGATCAGGGTAAAAAATGTCTCGCAATCTTTCTAGACCTCAAAAAGGCCTTTGATGCTATCTATGTCCCCATCCTTTTACAAAAATTAGTAAATATTGGCATAAGGGATACAACCTTGACATTGTTTAAAATTACTTATTAAACCGTACACAAAAAGTTTAAATAGATCAGTTTATTAGTGAGGACACATATTCTACCTACGGTATACCACAAGGCAGTATTTTAGGCCCAACTTTGTTTTTAATTTATATCAATGATCTTTGTAATCTGAAAATTGATGGTGCCCGAGTGTTCACATATGCCGATGATACTGCTGTAGTTTTTACTGGAACATCATGGGATGACATCCGTAAAGGTACAGAATCAGGCCTCACTAAAATTGCAAGCTGGCTTCAATCCAATTTTCTGACAGTTAATGCATTTAATGCATGCAATTAAGACATTGTACTCAACTCTTTTCGTGTTAAAACTGCATTTGCTAGACGTCAGTTCATTAACCAATCTATCTATGTGTATAATTCTGTCAACAAAAATTTTAATATTTACTGTAGAAATACCAAGGACTGCAAGTTATTAACACACACACATACACACACAAACACACACACACACATACACACTAACATACACACACACATACACACTTACACACACACACACACACACACACACAGACACACATTTATTGTTGAATAATTTTAAAATACTTTTTTTTATTTTTTTTTTGTATAATATGTAATTATATGTTTCTAGAAAATTTTGTATAGCTATGGAAGAGCGGGAGTATCTGACACAAGTGCCTTAAGGTGCTTAAAAGATGCTCCCTACCTTATGCAAATTGTGAAATGCTTATTGAAATAAAAGAGATTATAAAATATATGTCTTTATTGACAATAAAGTTTCTTTAAGCCTAAACCTAACCTATTACAAGGACCTATAGAATTTTAGTTACTTAATTTTATTAAGTAAAAACTGGTAGAAATAAACTGTTTCGATATGGATATCAAATTCAATATTGATTTTATTAAAAACGTCAGTAATGGTATTAAAGTCGAATGTTGAATTTTATATTTTGATTTCCTGTGGGAATGAACTCATTAAAAAAGAATTTAAATTTGGTTTTATATTTTCACGATTGTTAGTATGTTAGATATTATCATCATCAGATTTTGATGAATTGAGGAAATAAGCGGTTTTTATTATAAATGCACGTTGTACTCGAAAACTACATAAAATCGGATAACATACATTCGATATTTTCGGATACCCCTAGATGTAAGGAAATTAAATTTTTCTTTCGGACATCACTATTTGGACCTCCCTGTATATTGGCTTGGATTATTACGGCTTATTTACCACGTAATCTAATTTAATATTAATGTAAGTAATAGGTAACTGGTAAAGATTGCGTGTTACAATACATGATCCATAATTAATTAATCTGTACATTTATATTAACTCGTACGTATATTTCATTGGACTGTATTTCCCATAATTATGTTATTTATTAATTTGCAAAATTTATTTAATGAACGTGGTTACATTGCGCTTACACAAATACACATAATACTTTTACTCCTAGCGGAGAACAAATATATGTATGAAAACTGATAAGTCACATGATGATTTTCCTTTTTAATTAATTTTATTTCATTGGACTCTTAAGCTGATCACTGCTGTATATGCTGCATATATATTTCTCCCATTAGTTGCTTAAGGCCAAAATAATTTGTTTAATCGTTTCACCTCGCTGATCGCGATGGCACTGCATCTTCTGTATATTTTTACACTCGAGTCCATGACAGATCTGAGCTGACATTAGTAGTTCTCTCTTATAATACCCTCAGGATCACATGTGGTAAAATATTTTTGATGTAATTGATGTACTGCTATTGTTACTTGGAGGCAGAAATATTTAGGGGAAATATGGACCTACCCAAGGATTTACAGGTTAAAAAGGGTGCCACTAAAAACTAGGTACCGATTTATATTTTTTATTAAACTACAACGCAATAAATTACATGCTAGTATAAACATTATATATACACCAAAAAAATCAGTATAAATAAAAAGATGAAAAAGAGGGTTATGGTATGTATTTTTACCAATACATTATTAACCATAGGTTACTAGCTTTTCCACATTATGCGAGCCTATTACGAATGGCCACTCAGAATAGTTTTGCGAAAAAAGGTTTTCTTTTGTATTAATTACTGGCCAGCTACAATTTATTTTGAAAATACGATTATTTAAATAGAAAATACGAATGTTCCAATTTCAAATTTACCCCAATTAAAATAACTCGTTCAATCGTGTTTCATGATTAAGTATGTAATATGATAATATATGTTTAATTGACAAACGGATCTGCGCAGGGAGCATTTTTGTTGATGATTTATTTGCGATTTCAAATATCGTCTTAAATCGGGCTAATCGTTTGATAGATTTTATATGGCATTTATGTACACAGACACTTCTAAGGTGCCATGACATGCTTACTATATTTGAAGCTACCTAATGAGGTGGCTTCAAATTTAGTACAGGTGATAATGTGCGTGTAGTGGCGATATAAGAATATCTACTACCCGATATCTTCTTGGTCCCGTAGGGCTCGTAAGAGGTGACAGATGAAAACAAGCCAGGAGGTGGGGAGTAGCGCCTTCAGCCTGTTAAGCGTGGAATTACAGCATATATCCTCCTTATGAGACTACCTATGGGGAAGGCCTATGTTCAGCAGTGGATTTTAATAAAATATAACGGTAACGGTACAGGTGACTAATCTTGGACTTATCCATATGATCCAGAAACGAAAAGCCAGCCGATCATTGACTTTTTCAAAATGATCCAACCTACCAAAGTGAAGCGACCGAGAATTGCAGGGAAGATTTTGAACGCTTTTTTACTTTGACTGGGTAGCTGGTGTTTTTTTAAAACTTTAGTAACAAACGATTGTGTAGTCCACTTTGATAGTAAGTGGCTACTAATGTCCACAGATAACGACTTCTTTCTGACCGGATCGATTCATTGCGATAAGATTTTGTATCCCTTTGCATTTTCTATCGCATTTTTTTTATAGGATCGGGTGACAAACGAGCACACAGTCCAACTGATGGTAAGTGGTTACTGTGACCCATAGACATCTACTTCTATCCTCAATAAAGACTCAAGATGCAGATGCGTTGTCACCCGTGAGGACTAAGATGGAATGCCTCTTTGCCAGTAAAAAGGGTCTCCGGTTCTCTACACTCACCATACGAAACACAGCAGCATTAAGCTGCTATTTTACGCTGGTTTTCTGTGAGAGCGTGGTCCTTCCACGTTCGAGCCGACCCATTCGTGCTACAACCATAATATAGCTGCAGCATGGCTTTACCACGGGGAGTGCTCTGAGGAATTGTTTCGATTAATTCCAGCCGCCAAATTTCACTAACGCACATCGTGCCAAAACTTACGTTACCATCTATACCGTGAAGATGCTTGGTGGTCCACTATTGTCTGATTTAGTAGGAGTTTTCTTCCTCGCCAACCGGATCGATACGGCTTAAGGAACTTCAAGAAACGTGCTTACTGCTTTTTAAAAGGCCGGCAATATACCTGCAATTTCCCTGGTGTTCATGGGTGGTGGCCAACACTTACCATTACGTAGGCCGCATGCTCATTTGTCTCCTCATCTAAAATAAAAAATAAACATCTGCAGCTAACCTTGAACAAAGAAGGCTAACAGATGCGTTGTCACCTCTGAGTACTAACGTTGCGATTACACTGTCCTAAATTGTAGACAATTTAGAAAGTAGAGTAGTCGGGACCTCCAACTTTAACTAAATCGGATTCTATCTGTTCTAACTACGATTACATTTTCCAACTTCCTAATTAGATTTTCTAAAAATTGAATAATGTAATAAACGCTTAAGATGGAATGCCTCACAGCCTGTAAATATACTATCTATACCCTTTTCCAGCAATGCAGTTCAAGCACTGCTAATTGGAGACAGACATATGTAAGAGGGTTGTACTCACCAAGATCGATATCATATAGATACATATGCAGATAAGGGGTTCTAGCGCCTTGTAAACGGATATCAATACCTTTACGAAATTGAAGTAGCATTAATGCGGGATGGTATACTACCAATCGATATTGATGCTACTTTAAACTGGCTGAGTGGCTCACGTATATATTATATAATTGTGCTTAAATAATACACGTCCAACTACTATTATAATATATAAAGATATAAGAAAAATACTGCAAAGCAGCATACCTCTTAGTTTTTATTTCTACTAATATTGGAATATACCAAACGAAACCGTTGCATTTGAAGACGTTTACAAGCTACTGGACTGGAAAAGATACAGTTAATACAAATAAAATTTTATTTATTTTATATAACTAAAGCATGCATTTTGAAGTTGGTAATTTTTTTGGTTTGTAATTTGAAAAAAAAAAACAATATACTTAACTTTACGTTTACCCAGATTTCTCGCGAGCTACCGTAATGAACTTTTTCATTAGAAAATAAATTATTATTGTTTTGAATGGATCTACAATAACTCCTGTATTTATGTGTCGCTAATTGTCAACATTATTCTGATGCGTGTTTTTCTCAACAATCATTACTTTAATTTTAGTATATATTATGCATTTAAATTACATATTATTTTACAGATGTTCTCCTGCTTGAATTCAAACGCGGCGATAACTTTTGAAGGTTTAGTAGAAAAACATTAACCGCGCAGATAAAATTATTATAGTACCAGAAATACGAGCGCTTATTATACTACCGTGTTAGTTAACAAGGAAACGCTCGCTTTTCCCAAACCTAAACCGATTTGTTATCGATGTAATTAACATTTTGCTGTGAGTTAATTTGCAGTGCCAGAGGCGAAGAAAATACTTCTTGTTTAACAGCCTGTAAAAATCACCGCTGGACATGGGGTCTCCTATTGAAGGGAAGATTTGCGTTAATTGTCATGTTTGGCAAATGCATTCACATACGTCTCTCACATTTGAGGGTGTCCTAAACAAATTATACCTGCTTCCTACCGCTTTGTAAACGAAATAGTTATATCGCCATAAGGTCTCTGTGGCATATCACATAGTCGCCTTTCACTACATATCCATACATAGAGAAAGTCAACTATGGGTTATGCCATAGTCCTCTTAAACACGGGGTGAAATGGGATGATGACAGTTACCGCCAATTTATGTCGATCATTCACATAACACAATTTCTGTTTATGCAGACGTGATTGCTCTGTCCATGATTTGAATCAAGGATGTACTCGTTGCAACCCGTAATTAAGTTTATCTACTTTGACCACTGGCAACGTCGTTACTTTTTAATCTATAAATATATCTAATGATAAAAATGTAAACAAGCAACATACTGACTTGAAATATTTAAATCTTTCAATTTTTTTTTTTAAATTATCGCAATAAATTGATGACTAAAGGGAAAAGAAATACTGAGGAAAAGAAATAATAAGGTTTTCTAAATATTTGCTGTCATTAGTATTCAAGATGGAACATAATATAATATGCACATACTCGTGTTAACCATATCTATTATTTTGTCATTCGTCGGAATTAACAAAAATTTTATGAGATTTTCCTTAGGCAAATTTTACGACATTCACGATAAAAGAGGGTCCAGTGGATTTTATTACCGGTTACCATGAAGTTATCTATCCATATTTATTCCAAATATTTTTTTTATTATTTTATTTATTTATTAATTCTTAATCGATATTAGAAATAAAAATAATAGTCTGAAAACTGTCCTATTCAAAACAGTAAGTTAAGTAATATTAGAGTAATTACAAACCTACACAATCATTCTGAGGTAAAAATATTTTAATTAGAATATTTGAAAATAATAATATGAATTTTACATAGAGCAACACAGGAAGCCATAGTTATTTTTCGATACCAAACTGTCTCTCAATTTTTGCGGGGGGAAAAATGCGTCACGCACACTTTCTCACACTCCCACACAAAAATAATCTTCTGTCTACTACAAAACACATATATACATAATATATTCTGTGTCATAAAAGTGTGATTAAATGACGCAACTACATTAACAAGTTCCATACGGCCATGGATGTAACAACTGTCGATAGGCATTATCGATGAATAGGTGGATATTATAATAAAGATAGGACTTTATTTATAACTATTATAATTACCTATCATTTAACAAATAAACTATAATATAAAAATATTATATAAATAAAATGTTTATATAATTTTAAAAACCAGTTTAAGCTTTGTCTATCACTAGTTTTTTATTTAGATTAGTTTTGTATATATATGACGAATACATTTTTGTGGGTTCGCTTTTTAAATCAAGAAAGAAATTCTTGTATCAGTATAGAGAGTTAAAGCAAATCACCGCAGTTGTGGTGAATACTTAGCTCGTGAGAACCTCCCACTTTTACATTTTTTTCTTAATTTGATGCTTAACGAGTTCTGTTTCTTCAACGCCAATTTTTTTCAAAAACCACGCATTTTTCTTTATCTATCGAAGATTTTTCATCCAAATTCCTAGCAACTTTTTTATTTAAAAAAAAGAGTTTTAGCATGGAGCCTTTTAATATTTTTTTCTTGATAATATAAGTGTTGTTGATAATATAACTGCAACGGCGGAAATCGGATTATAATTTTCAGATGTTTCCTCTAACTAAGCCTAAAAAAAAAAGGTTATGCTGTTATCATCTTTCTATGCAGCTTTTTCAATCTAAATAATAAAATTGTATAAATTGCTATATGATTAATATGTACCTATTTATTTTAATGAAACATATTATCTACAGTAAACTATTTAAAGGAAACTCGCTCGTGGATGAGTTGATCTTGTACATGCAGATGTCAACGAATCAGGAATAGTGAGATTGGTACTAATGGCTTCATAAGATGATAGTCTCTTGGTATCTGGTAGATGGTAGTCATCTGGTGGAGTAAATGATAATTGATGGCTCTGGAAAATTAGATTTAACATTGATTACTTTTTGTTAATTTTTTTGAAATAGAGAAATCTGAGCTTCATCTCCCACCTAAAACTAACCACATAATACACTGAATAATATAAAACTGAATAATTAGGCATTTTTATAGGACGTCGATTTAGTTTCGCAACTAAATTTAGTCTCTCACTCTCTGCTCACTAGCAGTGCGATTTTATTGTAAACATAGGGCCGCTGTCACGGACGTATAAATAAGGCGGAATTAATCTCGTTATACAACTCAGCGAGGCACCCAAAATAAGTCAGCTCGCTTGTACGAACAATGGGTCACGCACACATTCATAGTAATAATAAGTCTAGGCTCCGCCATTACGCAACAAACGTCGTCCGCGAGAAGTAGTTGTCGTAAGTAAAAACAAAAACAAACATGCCGTCTTGCGTCGTTAAATTTTATAAAAATCATAGTGGTTGTTGAGAGTGGCTGGCTGTCGACCGCGCTGGCATCGGGCCACATGACTACCTTAACAACTTCGCACCTCTACATGTTCGGCCCCCGGACGGGCGACCTCTACCAAGAGAACTCCTCTGTATAGAGAGTAGAGAGTCGAGTAACAACCCTCAATGCCGCAGATAGGCCAACTTTGACACCTTACTGAAACCAACTCGCAGCGACCGGGGAACCGAACGCCGGACCGCAGATTTTACCTACAATGCCATAAGGGCTCCCAGGACCGGTGCATAGTTATGCACCGCGAGGAGATTCCAGGTAATGGGGGATGCCCAGAGGCCCGAGACCTGCTGTGTGCTAAATATATGCTATTGTGCTATATGTGTGCTAAAAATAGCACACAAACAGACGACAATGTACGGTGGAAATTCGTTCGAATACGTCCCTACGGACCACCGGAGATGTCCGAATGTATTGGACATCGTGCTCTCATGGAACGTCAACTGCGCAATAGTGGTAGAGGTGATGTACGACCTGACTTCATAGCACCTCCTGATTCTGATTACCCTTGGCCTCAGGGCAGTCACTACACTGCCCAGAGCATTTAAAACCAAGATTGGAGGCTCTACCAAAAACACCTGAAGGAGAGGCCCTGCAGTCCATACTCAAATAAACACAGCGGACGACATAGAGGCCGCTGTAACAAGAATTACTAAGACGATACAGGAAGCTCTACATGCGGCCTCCACGATCTTCCCCTCCACAGAGTAGTCGTCTAACCTTACTTTTAAGAAACGGCGACAGACTGACTTTGAGTGGCACACCTTCTCAGGGGTCACGCCCACCTCATTGTACCCGAACCAAATGTGGAGTGATATCAGTTTCTTGGGTTAGAAGTTCACTCACTGGTAGACCCTCGCCTGTTAGACCCTTTCAATCACGTATTAGATTGTTTAATACTTTACGTTCACTTTTATTTTTTAGCCAAATGATAAATGAAGCCTCTTTTTATCTATATCGGGTGTCTTAGAAAGAATGGATAATCCTGGAGCACCTAATAATAATGGTATCAGGCGTTCGAATAAAAATACAAAAAAATTCCAAGTGGTGCCAAAAATATAAAGGTTTTAAAAATATGTTTCTCTGACCACTGCCGCAAATTAATGAAATTCGTTGCGTTTTAAAAAAAAATTGTGACAAAAGTTTGAGCCAATCGTGAAAAAAGGTATGAAGACCTAAATGGACAACTATTTCAAAAATATGCGCAATTAATACAGTTTACAAAATGATATAATAAATAACTTTATCTAAAGATAGAAAATTAAAAAAAAATATCTTTTCTTTAACGGTGAAAATGACAAGGGCATTCTTGAGTGAAAGAGTCCTTTTTATTGTGGTAAAGATCGTATAATATCGGTATTTACTACCTGAGTGTAGCCCACGCTACCCATCTTTTGTTTATTACGATTTACGAGACAGGGATAGGTAGACTGTGAGTGAGCGAGAGAAGAGTATAATGTACATAAATTGTACCTTTTCTCGCGTGTCTGGGCACATCACAAAGGCAAGTATTTAGTGCGTCTCTCAACTTGTTGGGTATCGCATGTGTGCATTCCTTTTGGAGTTCTCTGTTTTAAAATCAGTATTATGACGATGACTCCTGGCTATTTCATTGGACTCTTAGTTTTGCTTTGTGATTTGGATTTTGTTTGGTAATTTTACGACGACTTTGCTTGTATCTAGACTGATATTTTTATGTATCAATATGCCACGTATTCAATATACGGCATAGGAATACGCAAACATGCACTTCATTTATGGTGAATGCAGAAGCAACGCAAATGCTGATACAGCCCTTTATAGGGAAAGATAAACTACCGCGCATCACCTAGATTACCGCGTATTCATCAGAGTCCACAGATGTTATTTGGCAGGTAGAATACCTGGCAGCAGCATGAGCACTGGAAGACTAGCTAATATCAATACATAAGACATTGTGCTTAACGAAAAAGACCTGTCCGCTTCTACTAGAGTAATAGCACAACATACTGGAATCTAGACGACGACCGTGTGCCGTGTACTGAAAAAAATAAAGTTCATCTCTACCACATTAGACTAGTCCAAGCTCTACAACCGAGAGATTACAACGCACGATTTTTTTCGACAAATGCTCCAGAAATAGAACAAGATCCACAATTCTTCAACAAAATTCTGAGGAGCGATGAATCCACTCACAAAGACGGAAACTTTAACATGCATAATCTGCACAACTGGCAACTCTCAAATCTGCATTAATACGAGAAGAAAGATCACAATACCAGTTCAAAATAAATTTTTGGACTGGTACATTAAACGGAAAAATCATTGGTCCATTTGAACTGCCCGGAAACTTATTTGACATAGACATAGACATAGACATGCATTTATTCAGCAACTTACACTCATACAGTTTTATATTTATGATACAGAAAATAAAATGATACATTAAAACATCAAAGATAAAAGTAAATAACAAAAGCCGTCATAAAATGATCCGATTGCATGAGTGATGTGATGCTGAAAAGGGTACTGACTCAACATAATGCTATCGCAGGATTGCGGTAGCGTTGGTTTTCAGCAATGCCCATTGAGGTTGGACTCGCCCGCGAGGATAGTATGTTCGCTTTATTTCTATTTTCGAGAAAGATGTTATCAGAATAATAAAATAAAATAATGGAAATGAAAAAGGATAGGATCTTTATTTATGCGGTAAGTATATATAAATGTATATAATAATATAATGAGTATTTACAATAAAACGATATAGATATTTATATTATGCTATGAAAATATAATGCAGCTATTTTATCCGCCCTAAATTTTAAACTGGCAAAAATATTCTTTTACTTTTAACTTGAAAAGGCTGATGGTATTTAGTTGACGGATAGACCACGGAATGCTGCATTGTGTGTTTTGGTACTGAAAGGACATTTGATTTTGTTCGAATGTCCTTAAAATTGTTGCTAAATGTAGTTCTCTTAATTGGGATAGTCTTAATAGCTTTGATTTATTTAAAAAGGGGCTGACGTGAGTTCGTGGCGGAATGTAGTGTATGTACCTGGCACAAGTATTTTGGATCCTCTGAATTATTCGGTCAGTTTTCGAAAGTAGAGCTGGTATGTAGTCGACGGTTACGTTAGAGATTGGTAGGTCGGCGCATATTAAATCAATTAATGTAGCATTGTAAGGAGTAAAATGTGTAGGTTCCTTTGCATATTGGGTTAAATTTAGGCATTTTGTAAAATTGTCAATTCTATGAGTATTGTTGTCAGTTACCAGTAAATTTATATTAAAGTTACCCAAGAGCACAATATTATCGCGATGGGCAAAAGATGATACTGAATCAGTAAGTGCGTCAAAAAATGTTTACGTCCAGCCATGGTGGTCGATAAGCAGTACCTATTATCAGATATATACCGTTAACGGTTAAATTAAGCCACATTTGTTTGTGTGCAGGACGCCGCTGCAACAATAACTGAACGGCGCTACGCACGACTTCTTATGGTGGCCACACACGGTCAGTTAAACTGATCATTTTAACTGACGTACATCCAAAAACTGACCGTGAATGTGAAATCTTAAGTTAATTATTAACTGATGGCAACACACGGATTTTTTCAAGCGTGCTGTCAGTTAAACAAGGCCTCCGTCAATTGCTCAAGGCCCTGCGTTATATGCCTACCGTTCTGCGTATCGCCCACGATACAACCGACATAGGGCCGCCGCTCGCCCGCCTGCGGCCTCGCACCGCGTACTTTTCCCGCGCTTACTCGTCGAAATGCCGAAATCACGTAATTATTGTGCAGTGGATGGGTGTCAGAGTCAAAAAGCATTCTTAAATAATTTTGACAACGCCGTAACGAATCGGCCTGGCAGCAGCGTGTTACAAATTTTACAAACCATTGATTTTCCTCCGCTTTGCTCCTGTTTTCCTCATGATTATTTATTAAAATTATTTACGATATTTTGGATACTTTCAACGATAAGATTTAAAAAACGGGAATTCAGAGAAGGAAAAAAAATGTATAAACCATTTTATAAAACTCAAACATATGTATTTGATTGACAAATAAAAAATATGGTTATTTCAAGAATTCGTTTTATTACAATAATCATCATAGATACAACCCTAGTGCATTCGTGCGATAACGCGCTTGCACGTGAGTTGCACGGCGGTCAACACAATCTCGACTCTTTGAGCAGCGAGAAGAAAATGTACCATAAGTACGCGCATTTATGGTACATTTTCTTCTGGCTGCGAACAGCAGATATTATTCTTAAGATTTTGTAGGCTATTATAGCGTAGGTATTTTCGCTTTTGTATGGGTGTGATGTATCTGTTTAGTAAACTATTTAGTAATCTGTGAGTTAAACAATTAGTAATCTGTGGTAAAACTGCTCAGTTGAACTGACGTACATCCAAAAACTGATCGTGAATGTGAAATCTTAAGTTAAAATTTTTAACTGACGGCGACCCACGTGTCTTTCCGGGCGCACCGTAATCCGCTGGCTTCAGTTCGTTTCCATTATTGGTAAGTACATACTTTCTTAGTAGCTTATTTGAATACTGTTTAGATTTTATATTATTTTATAAATTTAGATAAGTCCGTTTGACAGAGGATGGAGACCAGGGTGATTGTAATGATGTCACCTTCCTTATGGTGGACTCAGAAGGTGGGTAAAGGATCTCAGTGATGCTACTACGAAGAACCATCGTGTTTGGACTTATTTTCAAATAGGTAAATGGAGACCTAGATGACTGTGATGATATCACCTTTATGTTGGTGCAATCCGAAGGTGGGTATAGGATCTTAGTGACGACACTAGATAGAATGACCGCGTTTGAACTCATTTGAAAGGGTTCATAAAGACCTAGGTGACTGTTATAACCTCACCTTTCTGATGGTGCAATCCGAAGGTGGATATAGGATCTCAGTGGCGGCACTGGATAGAACGATCGTGTTTGAGTTCATTTGAAAGGGCTGCTATAGACCTAGGTGACTGTTATGACCTCACCTTTTTGATGGTGCAATCAGAAGGTGGGTATAGGATCTCAGTGACGGCAATAGATAGAATGATCGTGTTTGAACTCATTTGAAAGGGCTCATAAAGACCTAGGTGACTGTTATGACCTCACCTTTCTGATGGTGCAATCCGAAGGTGGATATAGGATCTCAGTGACTGCACTAGATAGAACGATCGTGTTTGAGTTCATTTGAAAGGGCTGCTATAGACCTAGGTGACTATTATGACCTCACCTTTTTGATGGTGCAATCCGAAGGTGGGTATAGGATCTCAGTGACGGCACTAGATAGAATGATCGTGTTTGAACTCATTTGAAAGGGCTCATAAAGACCTAGGTGACTGTTATAACCTCATCTTTCTGATGGTCCAATCCGAAGGTGGATATAGGATCTCAGTGGCGGCACTAGATAGAACGATCATGTTTGAACTCATTTGAAAGGGCTCAAAAAGACCTAGATGACTGAGATGATATCACCTTTATGTTGGTGCAATCCGAAGGTGGGTATAGATCTCAGTGACGACACTAGATAGAATGACCGCGTTTGAACTTATTTGAATGGGCTCATAAAGACCTAGGTGACTGTTATGACCTCACCTTTCTGATGGTGCAATCCGAAGGTGGATATAGGATCTCAGTGGCGGCACTAGATAGAACGATCGTGTTTAAGCTCATTTGAAAGGGCTCATAAAGACCTAGGTGACTGTTATGACCTCACCTTTCTGATGGTGCAATCCAAAGATGGATATAGGATCTCAGTGACGGCACTAGATAGAAAGATCGTGTTTGAGTTCATTTGAAAGGGCTGCTAAAGACCTCCTCATGATTATTTATTAAAATTATTTACGATATTTTGGATACTTTCAACGATAAGATTTAAAAAACGGGAATTCGGAGAAGGAAAAAAAATGTATAAACCATTTTATAAAACTCAAACATATGTATTTGATTGACAAATAAAAAATATGGTTATTTCAAGAATTCGTTTTATTACAATAATCATCATAGATACAACCCTAGTGCATTCGTGCGATAACGCGCTTGCACGTGAGTTGCACGGCGGTCAACACAATCTCGACTCTTTGAGCAGCGAGAAGAAAATGTACCATAAGTACGCGCATTTATGGTACATTTTCTTCTGGCTGCGAACAGCAGATATTATTCTTAAGATTTTGTAGGCTATTATAGCGTAGGTATTTTCGCTTTTGTATGGGTGTGATGTATCTGTTTAGTAAACTATTTAGTAATCTGTGAGTTAAACAATTAGTAATCTGTGGTAAAACTGCTCAGTTGAACTGACGTACATCCAAAAACTGATCGTGAATGTGAAATCTTAAGTTAAAATTTTTAACTGACGGCGACCCACGTGTCTTTCCGGGCGCACCGTAATCCGCTGGCTTCAGTTCGTTTCCATTATTGGTAAGTACATACTTTCTTAGTAGCTTATTTGAATACTGTTTAGATTTTATATTATTTTATAAATTTAGATAAGTCCGTTTGACAGAGGATGGAGACCAGGGTGATTGTAATGATGTCACCTTCCTTATGGTGGACTCAGAAGGTGGGTAAAGGATCTCAGTGATGCTACTACGAAGAACCATCGTGTTTGGACTTATTTTCAAATAGGTAAATGGAGACCTAGATGACTGTGATGATATCACCTTTATGTTGGTGCAATCCGAAGGTGGGTATAGGATCTTAGTGACGACACTAGATAGAATGACCGCGTTTGAACTCATTTGAAAGGGTTCATAAAGACCTAGGTGACTGTTATAACCTCACCTTTCTGATGGTGCAATCCGAAGGTGGATATAGGATCTCAGTGGCGGCACTGGATAGAACGATCGTGTTTGAGTTCATTTGAAAGGGCTGCTATAGACCTAGGTGACTGTTATGACCTCACCTTTTTGATGGTGCAATCAGAAGGTGGGTATAGGATCTCAGTGACGGCAATAGATAGAATGATCGTGTTTGAACTCATTTGAAAGGGCTCATAAAGACCTAGGTGACTGTTATGACCTCACCTTTCTGATGGTGCAATCCGAAGGTGGATATAGGATCTCAGTGACTGCACTAGATAGAACGATCGTGTTTGAGTTCATTTGAAAGGGCTGCTATAGACCTAGGTGACTATTATGACCTCACCTTTTTGATGGTGCAATCCGAAGGTGGGTATAGGATCTCAGTGACGGCACTAGATAGAATGATCGTGTTTGAACTCATTTGAAAGGGCTCATAAAGACCTAGGTGACTGTTATAACCTCATCTTTCTGATGGTCCAATCCGAAGGTGGATATAGGATCTCAGTGGCGGCACTAGATAGAACGATCATGTTTGAACTCATTTGAAAGGGCTCAAAAAGACCTAGATGACTGAGATGATATCACCTTTATGTTGGTGCAATCCGAAGGTGGGTATAGATCTCAGTGACGACACTAGATAGAATGACCGCGTTTGAACTTATTTGAATGGGCTCATAAAGACCTAGGTGACTGTTATGACCTCACCTTTCTGATGGTGCAATCCGAAGGTGGATATAGGATCTCAGTGGCGGCACTAGATAGAACGATCGTGTTTAAGCTCATTTGAAAGGGCTCATAAAGACCTAGGTGACTGTTATGACCTCACCTTTCTGATGGTGCAATCCAAAGATGGATATAGGATCTCAGTGACGGCACTAGATAGAAAGATCGTGTTTGAGTTCATTTGAAAGGGCTGCTAAAGACCTCCTCATGATTATTTATTAAAATTATTTACGATATTTTGGATACTTTCAACGATAAGATTTAAAAAACGGGAATTCGGAGAAGGAAAAAAAATGTATAAACCATTTTATAAAACTCAAACATATGTATTTGATTGACAAATAAAAAATATGGTTATTTCAAGAATTCGTTTTATTACAATAATCATCATAGATACAACCCTAGTGCATTCGTGCGATAACGCGCTTGCACGTGAGTTGCACGGCGGTCAACACAATCTCGACTCTTTGAGCAGCGAGAAGAAAATGTACCATAAGTACGCGCATTTATGGTACATTTTCTTCTGGCTGCGAACAGCAGATATTATTCTTAAGATTTTGTAGGCTATTATAGCGTAGGTATTTTCGCTTTTGTATGGGTGTGATGTATCTGTTTAGTAAACTATTTAGTAATCTGTGAGTTAAACAATTAGTAATCTGTGGTAAAACTGCTCAGTTGAACTGACGTACATCCAAAAACTGATCGTGAATGTGAAATCTTAAGTTAAAATTTTTAACTGACGGCGACCCACGTGTCTTTCCGGGCGCACCGTAATCCGCTGGCTTCAGTTCGTTTCCATTATTGGTAAGTACATACTTTCTTAGTAGCTTATTTGAATACTGTTTAGATTTTATATTATTTTATAAATTTAGATAAGTCCGTTTGACAGAGGATGGAGACCAAGGTGATTGTAATGATGTCACCTTCCTTATGGTGGACTCAGAAGGTGGGTAAAGGATCTCAGTGATGCTACTACGAAGAACCATCGTGTTTGGACTTATTTTCAAATAGGTAAATGGAGACCTAGATGACTGTGATGATATCACCTTTCTGATGGTGCAATCCGAAGGTGGATATAGGATCTCAGTGACTGCACTAGATAGAACGATCGTGTTTGAGTTCATTTGAAAGGGCTGCTATAGACCTAGGTGACTATTATGACCTCACCTTTTTGATGGTGCAATCCGAAGGTGGGTATAGGATCTCAGTGACGGCACTAGATAGAATGATCGTGTTTGAACTCATTTGAAAGGGCTCATAAAGACCTAGGTGACTGTTATAACCTCATCTTTCTGATGGTCCAATCCGAAGGTGGATATAGGATCTCAGTGGCGGCACTAGATAGAACGATCATGTTTGAACTCATTTGAAAGGGCTCAAAAAGACCTAGATGACTGAGATGATATCACCTTTATGTTGGTGCAATCCGAAGGTGGGTATAGATCTCAGTGACGACACTAGATAGAATGACCGCGTTTGAACTTATTTGAATGGGCTCATAAAGACCTAGGTGACTGTTATGACCTCACCTTTCTGATGGTGCAATCCGAAGGTGGATATAGGATCTCAGTGGCGGCACTAGATAGAACGATCGTGTTTAAGCTCATTTGAAAGGGCTCATAAAGACCTAGGTGACTGTTATGACCTCACCTTTCTGATGGTGCAATCCAAAGATGGATATAGGATCTCAGTGACGGCACTAGATAGAAAGATCGTGTTTGAGTTCATTTGAAAGGGCTGCTAAAGACCTCCTCATGATTATTTATTAAAATTATTTACGATATTTTGGATACTTTCAACGATAAGATTTAAAAAACGGGAATTCGGAGAAGGAAAAAAAATGTATAAACCATTTTATAAAACTCAAACATATGTATTTGATTGACAAATAAAAAATATGGTTATTTCAAGAATTCGTTTTATTACAATAATCATCATAGATACAACCCTAGTGCATTCGTGCGATAACGCGCTTGCACGTGAGTTGCACGGCGGTCAACACAATCTCGACTCTTTGAGCAGCGAGAAGAAAATGTACCATAAGTACGCGCATTTATGGTACATTTTCTTCTGGCTGCGAACAGCAGATATTATTCTTAAGATTTTGTAGGCTATTATAGCGTAGGTATTTTCGCTTTTGTATGGGTGTGATGTATCTGTTTAGTAAACTATTTAGTAATCTGTGAGTTAAACAATTAGTAATCTGTGGTAAAACTGCTCAGTTGAACTGACGTACATCCAAAAACTGATCGTGAATGTGAAATCTTAAGTTAAAATTTTTAACTGACGGCGACCCACGTGTCTTTCCGGGCGCACCGTAATCCGCTGGCTTCAGTTCGTTTCCATTATTGGTAAGTACATACTTTCTTAGTAGCTTATTTGAATACTGTTTAGATTTTATATTATTTTATAAATTTAGATAAGTCCGTTTGACAGAGGATGGAGACCAAGGTGATTGTAATGATGTCACCTTCCTTATGGTGGACTCAGAAGGTGGGTAAAGGATCTCAGTGATGCTACTACGAAGAACCATCGTGTTTGGACTTATTTTCAAATAGGTAAATGGAGACCTAGATGACTGTGATGATATCACCTTTATGTTGGTGCAATCCGAAGGTGGGTATAGGATCTTAGTGACGACACTAGATAGAATGACCGCGTTTGAACTCATTTGAAAGGGTTCATAAAGACCTAGGTGACTGTTATAACCTCACCTTTCTGATGGTGCAATCCGAAGGTGGATATAGGATCTCAGTGGCGGCACTGGATAGAACGATCGTGTTTGAGTTCATTTGAAAGGGCTGCTATAGACCTAGGTGACTGTTATGACCTCACCTTTTTGATGGTGCAATCAGAAGGTGGGTATAGGATCTCAGTGACGGCAATAGATAGAATGATCGTGTTTGAACTCATTTGAAAGGGCTCATAAAGACCTAGGTGACTGTTATGACCTCACCTTTCTGATGGTGCAATCCGAAGGTGGATATAGGATCTCAGTGACTGCACTAGATAGAACGATCGTGTTTGAGTTCATTTGAAAGGGCTGCTATAGACCTAGGTGACTATTATGACCTCACCTTTTTGATGGTGCAATCCGAAGGTGGGTATAGGATCTCAGTGACGGCACTAGATAGAATGATCGTGTTTGAACTCATTTGAAAGGGCTCATAAAGACCTAGGTGACTGTTATAACCTCATCTTTCTGATGGTCCAATCCGAAGGTGGATATAGGATCTCAGTGGCGGCACTAGATAGAACGATCATGTTTGAACTCATTTGAAAGGGCTCAAAAAGACCTAGATGACTGAGATGATATCACCTTTATGTTGGTGCAATCCGAAGGTGGGTATAGATCTCAGTGACGACACTAGATAGAATGACCGCGTTTGAACTTATTTGAATGGGCTCATAAAGACCTAGGTGACTGTTATGACCTCACCTTTCTGATGGTGCAATCCGAAGGTGGATATAGGATCTCAGTGGCGGCACTAGATAGAACGATCGTGTTTAAGCTCATTTGAAAGGGCTCATAAAGACCTAGGTGACTGTTATGACCTCACCTTTCTGATGGTGCAATCCAAAGATGGATATAGGATCTCAGTGACGGCACTAGATAGAAAGATCGTGTTTGAGTTCATTTGAAAGGGCTGCTAAAGACCTAGGTGACTGTTATGACCTCACCTTTTTGATTGTGCAATCCGAAGGTGGGTATAGGATCTCAGTGGCGGTACTAGATAGAACGATCGTGTTTGAGCTCATTTGAAAAGGCTCATAAAGACCTAGGTGACTATTATGACCTCACCTTTCTGATGGTGCAACCCGAAAGTGGGTATAGGATCTCAGTGGCGGCACTAGATAGAACGATCGTGTTTGAACTCATTTGAAAGGGCTCATAAAGACCTAGGTGATTGCTATGACTAAGAAGGTGGGGTAAAAGATCTCAGTTATGCCACTACGAAATCCATCGTGTTTGGGCTCATTTCAAAGGGCTCAAGAAGTAACTACACAAATAATATAAATATAATAAATAGTACAAACAGTATTATTACTTACTTTATAATGTTTTCAGGCAATTATAAAAGCAGCAAAACTCACAAGTAGGTACAAAATTAGAAATCGACCATAGATTTTACAGGCAATAAAAAACATGGCAGAACGGAAGAAGCATAACCAACTTCAACTAGAAGACGAAAATATCTGCGTACTTCAAGAAAACCTACAAACACCGTTAACACCAATTCCTATAAATGACCAAGTTACCTGTACTCAGTATTTCGAATTCAATGATTTTTGACTGATTTATTATACGAATACTACAAATTTAATAAAACAAACTTTTCGGATTTTATTTTGTTTAAATTATTTTAATTCGTGACGGGATGCTTCAACTTTATTTTAGTATGTAACACGTTGAGAGCTCAATTAGATAAATATAGAAAGCTAGGCCATCCTAACTATTTACGTTACTGAAGACCGATAAGCATTATCTGGTCATCATAAGACCTTCAGAATATGCCCATGCCCACGGATTTTTTTGGGCTCACCGTAACCGGAGTGCAAGTTAGTATCAGTGGGGTGTCACCCGCTCTACAGATAGGTAATTTAATAAACAGATAAAAATAAATAACACATTTATTAAACAAAGAAAATTTACCATAATGAATCAAATTATCATATCTGACCCATTTCTTAAAAGTGTCTTAATACTGACCTTATCATGAATAAAAATATTTCTTGAAGTGTTAATATATAGGAAACGATATTTTAATATATATATATACGGGACGGATTACATTTTTCGATCGACGGAGCCGCAGCTGTGCGCGTTTAGTTGGCGTGACTTCTATAAATTAAAAATACCATTTTCTATCTTTTAACTAGCTGTTCCCCGCGACTTCCCCGCGTGTAATTTATTACGATTGGATTTTATGGGTTTTAATTTTTTTGCACGGAACCCTAATTCTTTTTCTAAATTATAGGTAGCCTAAGTTCCTCCTTATAATATCAGCTATCTGCCACTGAAAGTCTCGTCAAAATCGGTTCAGCCGATTTGGAGATTAGCCGGAACAAACAGACAGACAGACAGAAAGACAGACAAAAATTTTAAATATTGTGTTTTTGTTATAAGTACCGTATGTACTTTCATATGCATTTAGTAAAAAATTTTGTTCTGTTTGTAATGTAAAAAAGTTATTTTGACATTACAAACAGACACTTCTAATTTATTTATTTGTCTAGATATATATTAATATACAGGAAATGATATTAAATAAGATTTGGATATTATTAAATATCATTTAATTTATTTATATATATGATATTTTATAGAAGTCACGCAAATAAAACGCCTCCGTCGATCGAGAAATGAAATCCGTTCCGTTTGAACTAGGACTGTTGATAAAATTATCGATATATCGAAAAATCTGTTTCATTATTTAGAAATATCGATATTTATTTCTAATATTTTTGGTCGACATATTATATTGAGATATAAGTTTGATATTGAAATATATTCGACAGTCGATATATTTTTTTAATTAAATCATTTAATCTACAACACCATCGTAAACTTAAATCCTAATTCTTGAAGGACCCAATCTACTATACTTTATTTACACTATATAACGTTTTTAATTTTTCCCCAGTTTATTTATTTGCTTATTATTTTAAAAAGAAATGTAATTTTGTATATCTCTGTGATATTAAAATCACGATAATCTATGAAACTTAGTACTACTTTAGTTACTGTGAGTTTTGGCAAGAACTTGACCATCGACGGATGGTTGCTCTTGTTTTATCGTTTAAATAATCGTTTGAAGTGGATTTTTATCAAAGTGATGCGATTATGAGTATTAAGTGCAGACACTTGCAAGTGAAGGCATGTGAACTATTAGAGAAAACGACGAAATAAGTGCTTCGATGTTGGTATAAGCATCAAGTTATTTTGATTGCTTAGGCGTCTTATGATTTACTTCTGTGCTATCAAAAATAGCTGTTAAATATTTGATTTCTTCAGCTGCATCCGTAGCATCTGAACGAATTACTTCTACAATCAATTTTTTGTGCCCAATAATCGCAGTATTGAAACAGCTGAACATATAAAACAACGAGTATTTTTGAAAACTCTTATTGAAAAATATTGGTAAACATAATTGTCTTATTTAGATTAAACAATAATTGAAGTTAACGTTACAGCGTATACGTCCCAGTGCTGGGCATAGGCCTCTCTTAATTTCTGAGAGGGTTTTAGGGCAAGGAAACGTCCGCCGCGCTGAACCAATGCGTGTTGGCAAACTTCACGTTTTCGAAATTTTTATTTTATTTCTTAGACATGCAGGTTTCTTCACGATGTTTTCCATCATCGTCGAGCACGTGGTAAATCAGCACTTAAAATTGCAATTAACAATTTCATTGGTGTCGGCGGGGATCGAACCCGGGTTGCTCGCGTACTGTGAAATTTACCATCTGAGCTACCACGGCTCATTAATAATTACTAAGAACTATTACCTAACATTATCATACATTTATAATTTAATTTCTTTAATAAATATACTAAATTATAAACTGTGTAAATAATTTTTAAGCGGTAAGCATCGATATATCGGTTATGTTTTCGGTATATAAAACTCCGATATTAATATATTTATAATTATCGATATATTGAAAATCCGATATTTTAAAAATATCAACAGTCCTACAATCATACAGTCCTAAAATCTAACAGTCCAACTGATCATTCCAATTGAACTGATCAATTGGAATGATCAGTTGAACTGACCGTGTGTGTCAAACTTGTTTTGGATTAAATGCGTTTGGAATGATCAGTTGAACTGATGTCAGTTTAACTGACCGTGTGTGGGGACCATTAGAAGAGCATGTAACTTATATCAGAGTCGGTGGTAGACAATTCGAATACCTGTTATGAAATAAAGATTGATTTATGTACAACTTAACGCTTTTAACTGAAACTTTTTAAAAAATATTTTTTGTACAATTTCATTTTATAATTGAAAATTTTTTGCAAAAAAAGTACAATAGATACTCATAGTCTTTACTGCTTTATAATAGAATAGTCTGTGAGGAAAAAGAGAACACCAAAAATGCAACGAATTTCATTAATTTGCGGCAGTGGTGTAGATGTACAGTAAGGTCAATAAAAACTTTTTTTTAAAACCTTCATATTTTTGGCACCACGTGGATTATTTTTTTTTGTATTTTTATTTGAGCGCCTGATACCTGTACTATTAGGTGCTCCAGGATTATCCATTCTTTCTGGGGCACACTGTATAATACGTGAAGGGAAAACTTTATACCCCTTTTTAACCATATTTCGCGCACGGAGGAGTGTGAGATTTGGCATGGTTAAAGTATATATGGAGAAAAAATGCATTAAAAAATACATTAAAATGTGTTACAAATACATTAAAAAAAAAAAGAAAATAAAACAAACATTGTTCACATTCATACTACTGCTGCCAAACACAAAGTTTTCTTATATAATAATGATCTATGCAGACAATTGTCGCTTGCATGCGTTTGGACAAATTATGTCGTTTATTGACAATATACATGCATAGTTACGTATGTATTACATAAAAGTCAATGTCAAACATCTTATAGCCTATAGTCAAATAGTTGCACAGAGTAGAAATTGTCGCTAAAGGATTTTTAAACGATTACAACATATAATTACTGACGGATAGATTGAATAAGCTGTATTGGGTGACTTCAAATGTTTCATTTTTATTAGTATGTGGCGTGTATGCCAAGCAAATAAGACGTTTATTTTATATGGTGCTTTTTTCGTTAAATAACGGAATGTATTCAATGGTATGTGAAGTCTAAGGGTCGTAAAAATTTAAATTACAATTGTATAAGACAATCCGACAGTTCTTCTTGTGCCAGATCCTTTTCGTAAGAGAACTTTCATCAAAATATTGACTCTAATTCTGATGACAACATTATTTTGCATCATATGGCAACTGTAAATAGTAAGACAAAAGATAAAACTCACTTCCGTGACTAGTTGCTTCTCTGGTTGAAATATCAACTTGCTCATTTTAAATTAACCCTAACGCATCTTGGTTTAGTTTGCCAATTGATTCTAATGGCTCCAGTACACGTTGGCCGAGCGCGCTCGCCGAGTGCGTTCGGCCAACGTGTACTGGGCCGTTTTGTTTGTATTTGGCGTTTGCGGCCAACACTCGCCCACAAGCCGTATAGTGTCGGTTTTCCGTGCACAAATCAAAGAAATTTGGCGCAAGCCGCAAACAGCGATCACACATTGGCCAAGTGTTCAGTTCATAGTTACGCATCGGAGTAGACTGTAGTGTCGGCTTAATAAAATTGTTTCAACATGGCGACATAGACTAATGAGGAAATATTTATTTATTTATTTAACAGTTTATGTACACACATAATTCGATAGGAAAATGGTAAAAACATAATTATGTACAAAGGCACTGCCTATTCCATGATGAAATACCTTCCAGCAGGCACTTACATAAATATACATATACAATACAAATATATACATACACACACACACACACACACACACACAAACACACACACACACACGCACATATATATATATATACGCATGTATTATATATTATGAAAAAATATATAATTCATAATAATATATTTTAATGTTACTTATATGCATACCAACACATTACGATTTAATAATTATGGAGTGAAATATTGATTCATTGTTCATTGATTGATTCTCACAATGAATCAGTTATATGGAACCCCAAACATGAGCAACATAAAAATAAAACCGGAGTAAGTAACTTGCCTAACTGCATTAAATAATACATGTTTAGTTGCGATTTCAGAGTACCTACCTAATGATAAATATTATTATAAATTATCTCTGCGTTTATGTTGCTCAGAGATAATGTAGCTTAGGGGCTTCTTTTGGGCTATCTTTTTTTTTAAAAAAACCCCCAGCGAAGCGGACACGGGTCAGCTAGTAGATCCTATAAAGGTTTCTTTTTTCCTTTTGAGGTCGGAACCCTAAAAAGGACAAACTGGGATTATTGTTGTATGTGTAGTTTTTGTTCGTTCACTCTGAGAAGAGTGAAGCGCTGTATAAGTATATGACAGAGGCCGCAATCGCCCTAACGTCCATCATCATCAAGCTACAAACGCAGAATGAAACACGCCAACGTGTGAACGGCATCACGAAAATCTGCCGAGCGCGCTCGCCAAGCGCGCTCGGCCAACGTGTACTGGAGCCATAAGATTTCGTTAGCTATCGATGTTGCTTACGAAATTCGAGGTACATTGAATTATGTGTTGCAGTCGGCTTTCACAAGCGGTGAATATTACTCATAGGTACCCAAATGAGTTAATATATGAAAGCGATTTATAAATGGAGTAACTCTGCCCGCATAATTAATATTTTAAACTCAATGTTTTATGATAATTAATTTGAGAGTCAAAAACAGCACCAGTTTTCTATCCGTTTGTTTAACCAGTCTGTGAATAATTTGAAACATTTAGTATAATTTGAAGAAATGACTAGAATTTACAATTATTAAATTTGTCTTACTGTCAAACTTTTAATTTTATATACTATATCTCAGTTTCAGTTCATAATGTTTGAGAGATTCACACTGCTAATCCGAAATTGAAAACAATTCTAATTTCTTAATTTGATACACTATGGGTGACTTATCGAGGTACTCATGTACTACGATACTTTTTTCAACGCCGGTACGGACAATCACATAAGTTCTGGAAATAATTAAATAATTTAATTACTGTATTGTAGCCTATTAAATATACCATATTACATATACCTAAGTATACGTTATAAACAAGGGTTGAATACGAAGTTCATTTTACATTACTAGGATAGGATTTGACGTTATAAAACCTCGAACTATCTTCAAATAAGAATTTTATACATTGTCTTATTTTAAAAAGATGGTGCCTATTTTCGCAACTGTTGCGGAACTGTTGTTCATCTACATGTTGTGACACAAATACATTTTTTTACTGTATATCGAAATGTAAAATAGTAAATGTTGTTTCCTAATAATGTAAAACAATTTTTTAATTTCTGTGCTTCAAAAAATACCATAAATAAGAAGGAAGTTTATAACCAGCTCCTATCGTATATCAAATTATTATTGATACCATGGAAATACATGTACTTCGTACAAACTGGAACCCGCACTTTTGAATGACATAAAAAATACAAGAAAACGACCTTGAAATTTTTCATTACCCCTCAGTCTCTTTCTAATTAGGGTGAACACAAAATACAACAATTTGGGATATTATGGGGAAAAATCAGTTTCTTTTTATTATATTCATTTATAAAATTTTAATTTAATTGAAAATAGTAGAGTTCCATTGAAACGCATGATATTAGAGAAATTCATAAGGTCGAGCCTGCGGGCGGAAGTTTATTAATTAATATTATTTATTCGTGTACTTTTTTATCAATAAACGAATAAACGAGTGAACTGGCTCTATATACAAAACTTTAACTAAAACTAAAATATTTTTGTCCGAAAATGAACAAAAAATTCGATTTCCCATACAAAATGTATCGGTCACGTGACCAATTTTGTATGGGAAGTCAATTTTTTTAAATTTCCACAAAGAAAATTCTTCAGTACCTTACTCAGGATAATGATTCATGGCTAAAGTTTTCGGGAGACTGTCTTTACATCTCTTATAATGTAACATTAGGAAATAATAAAACTAAAATAATAATCGTTTTTATTTACATTTATTATTACAATAGCAATAGTGTCTACAAATTTAAAATATACAATAATAATTAGAGGTGAAGGTTTTTACAACAACTCAATTTTTATACATGATTGAATAGTTTTGTGAAGTTTTTGTCACTTGGTACGAATAGCATTCAACTTTTAGTCCATAATTTTTTTTTGATGTATTCTGAGACACATTGTCAAAAAAGAGTTTGAAATTCACAGCAACCATTTACCATCAGGTGGACTGTGTGCTCGTTTGTCACCCTATCCTATAAAACAAAATTTAAAATTCTGGATTAATGAAATTAAGAGCAATTAATACTGTCATCCATAGGCTGGTTTTTTGTTATAGAATAAGGATGACAAACGAGCACACAGTCCAACTGATGGTAAGTGGTTACTGCGGCCTATATTTATTTATTATTTATTGTGCGATCAAAAGACATTTACATCTATCCTCTATTACAAATCAAAATGCATCAGAATGCCTCTTTTCCAGTAAAAAGGGTCTCCGGTTCTCTACACTCACCATACGAAACACAACAGCGTTAAACTGTTATTTTACGCTGGCATTCTGTGAGAGCGTGGTCCTTCCCCGGTCGAGCCGTCCCATTCGTACTACAACTATACTACTAATATAGCTGCAGCATGGCTCTACCACGTATAGAATACACTATAGAATACGTATAAATAAAACATTGGTCATAACTGTGGTGTGAAGTGATGAATAATAATATTGATTAATACATTTTTAATATAGTTGTACTGTATCATCAGTATTTGAGATCGGGTTTGGATCAAATAAAAAGCTCTACAATGCAATTAAAGAAGGCCAAAGAGCGTCTTAAGGTCTCAACGTTTGGCAAAGTTGCATATTGTTTAATAAACTTGTACGCTTTTGACGAGTAAAATGTAATGTTAATAATTAGTTCTTCTTTTTGTGATAAATTAATCCTTGCTTGCACACTTATCAGCGCAAAATATTTGAATGGAGGAAGTGCTTTTGTCCATGACCTGAAAGAGTAAAAAGCTCTTACAACGAATATTTTTATAATGGACTAGTTAGTTGTGAAAATGCTATAGTCAGAACCAAAATCACAATTGAACTTTAAAAAACTGAAACACTGAAAAAATTTAGACATAATATGTAATTAACAATTTAATAGACCAACAAACCATGCCGATATAATTAAAATGTCATTACTATTTTGGTTTTTTTTATAGGATAAGGGTGACAAGCGAGCACACAGTCTACCTGATGGTAATTGGTTGCTGTGACCCATAGACATCTACATTTATCCTCGATTACGAATCAAAATGCAGATGCGTTGTCACCCGTGAGGACTAAGATGGAATGCCTCGTTTCCAGTAAAAAGGGTCTCGGGTCTCTACACTCACCATATGAAACAGCAGCATTAAGCTGCTATTTTACGCTGGTATTCTGTGAGAGCGTGGTCCTTCCCCGGTCGAGCTGATCCATTCGTGTTACAACTATACCAGAAATATAGCTGCAGCATGGCTCTACTACGTATAATTTGTCATGAACATTTTATTTTTCAATTTGTCACACTTATCGTACAATTTATCAAAAAAATGGATTTCCTGAGACCGCAATTTGAAATTTTAAAAATTAAATACAATTAAAAACTTAGCAAAATATGTACAAAATAGCTTGTAATTATTTTTACAAATTATAGCCTAGTGATATAACATATCAAGCTGTTCCTGCTTTCTAGGTAACAGAATGCATTTTTCTTTCTTTCTCAAAAAATTTTTTTCTGCAATTTTTTTTAAATTACTTTTCTTCCCTTGGAAACAAAACATCGCTTTGAATTAAGAAATATCAAGTACCTAACAAAAGCTCATACCTGTACCACAGAACAATCTGCTATTTCATTTAGAAACGGTGTGACTCCTTGTCTCAGCGGTTTCACAGTAATCATGTAATTGGTTGATATGAAATAGATTACAAATCTTTGCTTTTTCAAAAAAGGCTATTTTTAGCTCCACATTGTTTAACCATTTATTAGGTTCTGTTAGATTGGAAGGAAACCTGCAAAAAATTAAGTAATAAAAGATATATAATTATTTTAATTTTGATGTTTCTGTGTATCATCATTCTTGTAAACAACATTTCGAAATTTCACGCAAATCGAGCAGAGAGACCATTCGAGAAAACCTTTTCCGTTTGTAATTAAAATAAAATACATTACAATGTATGGTCACCCTAGTCGAAGTTATAATACAAACATGAATCGTTAATTATTAGCAAATAGCTAAATAAAATTGGAAATACCGAACCAAAATTAACATCTAAACCAAAATACCCATTGGTCTATACAGAAATAACAGCAATTAAATTCGAAATATCACTAAAAATTAGTTTCACATTACGCGCAGTATTTGCATGGTGTTTTGTACTTACGAATGAAATATAATATTACATTCTGGATGCTACTCACTTTTGCAATCGCGCACAATACATTTAATGACCATTTTACTAGTTTTGCCTCTGCATTATTCCAAAATTCAAAAACAAACTTGCGAAATGATCATAAACATCCGTCATGTCGACGGGGAAGTGCTAACAACTCCTAACTTACATTTTTTTCGAAAACGACTTTTGAATGCAGTTCGATAGAGAATTAATTATTGCGCCTCTACTGGTATATGAATTAAGTTGAAATTCGCAAAATTGACGTAGTTAGGCACCGAAGAAATAACTCCTATATTAAGGTCCATCACAACCTGATTAATTTTGGCAGGAAATATATTCTAACTTACTAATGGAAACATCTCGTAACTTCATTTCAAATAAAATTTTGAGTTAATATCTCCTATCTTCATGCGCAAGTACATAGTTCCCGCACTAGAGCGAGACAAAAACGGTGCTTATCAGGCAGTGTGAAAGGGACAGGATTTTTTATTTATTACTAGCCGGTGCACCAGCGTACGCGACGTCAGTGTCAGTCAGTCGTGTCGTCAGTCGCTTCCGATTCGCAGAAAAGCCTCATAAGCCAATACCAGTGTCACAGGTGGTGTTTAGGTGAGGTTGTGTTAGTGGGTGGGTTGCCTTGGGTAGGCAACCCACCCACTAACACAACCTCAGGTTAGGTTAGGTTAGTCGCAGTGACTGCCACATAATCACGACAGCCAGTTGTCGTGGTATGCTAAGAGCATTCACCACCTCCCTCCTCGCATTCCGGGGGGAAGCCCTTTTCAACTGCTTTTTTTTTATAGGATCGGGTGACAAACGAGCACACAGTCCACCAGATGGTAAGTGGTTACTGTGACCCATAGACATCTACATCTATCCTCAATAAAGACTCAAGATGCAGATGCGTTGTCACCCGTGAGGACTAAGATGGAATGCCTCTTTGCCAGTAAAAAGGGTCTCCGGTTCTCTACACTCACCATACGAAACACAGCAGCGTTAAGCTGCTATTTTACGCTGGTTTTCTGTGAGAGCATGGTCCTTCCCCGGTTGAGCCGACCCATTCGTGCTAAAACCATAATATAGCTGCAGCATGGCTCTACCACGTAGAAAAGATGCTTCTGGGCGCATAAAAAAAAAGCATTAGAACTGAAAAACTATATGCATATTCTCATAGTTCATAGGCGATAAGATCATGAGAATTTCTAAACGCATAATATAATGTGAGCTATACTGTATTTTCTATGATATTTTTTATTTTTATGCCAATTTCTCAATTTAAAATGTTGACCTATAGCACTCAATTTTGCTCTCGTTGATTTAGTTTTAGAAGTGGGATTATTCTAATTTAAGCGTTATCTTTGTTATTTTTTGTAGGATGTTTTTATTGATAAATATTACAGTAATTAAAGGATTACAATTTCAAACCCTATACATAAAAATTGCAATGAATAAACATTGATTTCTCAGAATTATAACAGTGTTTCATTCTGAAAATACCTCCTTTCTTAACCGATATGGTGATAATGATGGTGATATAGAAAGGCAATAACTCCTATCTTCAAAAAAATCGCCTATTTTGAATATTTGGTCCATTTTTAGTAATTTTTAGATTCCTTTGTTATATAATCGCCGAACATGATTGAAAACTTCAACGAGAAATAATAATTTTCAATGATTTCTGTTACTTTTTTGAAGTGTGGTAATTACTCCGATCTTCAAATTTTCAGCCACACCAGCTTGGTGATACCTCCTATCTTACATTATCTCGCTAAATACTTATTCCAAACAAATTTTAATTATTACCTTACAAGCGGGTCCATTTAAGTATAAAATTGCCATTTACTCGTTTTTTCTTTAACTTCTGGGAAAAATAAAAAGGGTTTTTTGTGCCTCCTGTAAAATTTGGTTTTTGTAAGTTAGGAGTTCTTAGCACTTCCCCGTCGATGTACAGTAAAAATTATTTGACAAATAGATTTTGGGTTGTCATATAACGGCTTTTAAGAATAAATTTAAAACAGGGGAAATATGTAGGAAGCTAGGCAAATAGTTCATAGTAAATCTTTATTAAGTGTTTAAAAGAAAAAGCAAAAACTTGCGTGAAAATCGTTTTGTCAATTTTTGTTATCAATTTTTACTTATAATTCTTGCCATACTGACAATTAAACTTATACTGAAATTCATAATGGCTGTCAATGGGGTAATATCAGTCATCACGTTGGCTATCCTGTAGGGAAAACAGGGGCTACTCAAGGTCATTTGATTATTCCTAATGTTGATATTAGGAGTGTGGGTTCCAGTTTGTCTATACTTCCGTGATTGATACGTTATTTTTAATGACAATGAAACACGCAATTGTACTCTTTCTCGGTGAAAGATATCAATCAATGTTCTGTTTATTAAAGAACCTAAATTAACATAGTAAGATTACGATTTTTAAAAAACTGTTGCTATAAGACTTTACTGATAAATATCTTTAATCTTTTAAATAAAAAGTATAATTTTGTAACTTTTTGAAAATATATACTTAATAATTAAAAAATGCTGAATACAACAGTTTTATTGTACACAAGGAAATTATAATCCGACCAACAAAAGGTTTCGAAGAGAAAATGTAAAACGTTGTGATTATATTATACTCTTTGAGAAAATGGAAGCGGGCGGTCACCTGCCAGTACTATTATTCAACGTATTTGACGTTATTACCAGGGAAAGGGGTTTTTTCTATTCTTTAAGCGATAACGCACTTCCGTTTCATCGAAATTGAATTTTTAATGAAAAGATAAATTCTTTGAGAGAATTTAGATTTTGAAATATCATTTTAAAATAATAGTACAGTAACACAACCTTTAAGGAGGATAAAATATACAAGTATATTATTATCGCTCTGTAATGGCGGTCCATTCTATACTATTTTTATTCTTCTAGCTAGTATTGTAAGAGGCGACTATAGAAAATATTAAGCGAACCTCGTGATGATTTTTGTATCTAAGCGAATATAACAACAATTACTAAAGCAAAAAATAACACAATGAATACATTTTACGGATTTTTTTACCGCTTAACATAGCTTAATTCACAGAACCAAAATCACATTAAAATATATTTAATTATATAAAAGAATGTTTATTTCCTCATCATTTTGCAGTGTCAATCTAGATGTAAAATATAAGAAACAAAGTTTTTATTAAAAAAGGCATAAATGCGACAATATCCATAGAAAATTGTACCGTTTAAGAAGTGAAGAAATTAGTCAATCTAGTACAAAGACGATTTAGGTATTTTCAATTTGAAAATTATTATGTAAAAGATGAAGTTCGCTCTGATCGCTTTGTAAAAGATACAGAAGGAGCAGTTCAAGCCATTTGAAAGTGAAGAAAAAAAAGTGGAGCAGATCTACCGCAGTAAAAAAATAATAATGGAAATGTGTATTGATAACAAAATGGGTCCATTTGTAGTTAATAGAGATATTACGTGAGCGGAACGGCAACAAACTTAAGCACGTCGGAAATCGTTTATTTGTTAAAATAGTGATAATGTTGACGAGAAATAAATTACTATATGAAAGTTACGTAACAATTGTGTTAAAGAATAGACAGGGACGAACGGTTTAATTTAAAACTTTATGTTGCGTGTTCGTTGCAATTAGAAAAATATCCCTTTTTAAAAGTTTCTACTTCTGGTTTGTCCATCACTTAAATTTAATAATGGGAAACTTCCGTTTAAATCGGGTTTGAATCCTGGGTCGGGCCATAAAAAAACAGTTATTGAGTTTTTCCTTTAAGAAATTCTCAGTAGCTGCCCGGAGTCACGAAGTTAGCGGTGTCTCACCCAAGTGCCTCCGAAAACACGTTAAGCCGTTGGTCCTGTCTCTGATCTCTCTTTATACGTGATAGAGCCATGCTGCAGCTATATTAGTAGTATAGTTGTAGCACGAATGGCTCGGCTCGACCGGGGTAGGACCACGCTCTCACAGAATACCAGCGTAAAATAGCAGTTTAATGCTGCTGTGTTTCGTATGGTGAGTGTAGAGAACCGGAGACCCTTTTTACTAGAAAAGAGGCATTCCATCTTAATCCTCACGGGTGACAACGCATCTGCATTTTGATTTGTAAACGAGGATAAATGTAGATGTCTATTGGGCCACAGCAACTACTTACCATCAGGTGGACTGTGTGCTCGTTTGTCACCCTATCCTATAAAAAAAATATTACTTGATAAAGCCACGCTGCACTATATTATGGTTGTAGCATGAATGGCTCAGCTTGACCGAGGAAGGACCGCGGTCTCACAGAATACCCGCATAAAATAGCAAGACTCTTTTTACTCAAAACGAGGCATTCCATCTTAGTCCTCACAGGTGACAACGCATCTGCATTTTGATTCATAATCGAGGATAGATATAGATGTCTATCGGCCGCAGCAACTCCTTACCATCAGGTGGACTGTGTGGTCGTTTGTCAGATCCTATAAAAAATCAGTGTCTTATATATGGTTTTAAGAATTAACGCTGTCCTGATGTATTTCCTATTTCAGAATTGGCCTTATCCTGTTTTATTACCATAAACTCCTTGTGTATTTCTGACATGTTAGTTTCGGTCACCACTAATAAAGTACATTATAAATCGATGTTTTCAGTATTTGTTGTTTTAATACAGTTTGTGACTTATTATATGCATACATTTCAAATTCTTAACTACTTTAATTGAGATAGACTTTGAAATAACGACGGTCTAAAACAGACAACTTTTTCGCTTTTGAGCGTTGATATAGAGCGAAACATTCCTAATAAGCTTGGCGAATTATTTCAATGATTTTTACTTACAGACAAGGCTTGAACCCTTCTTTCCTTTTCTTTTGACTTTTTAATCGTTTTTAACACGGCTAGGCCTTCCGGGTGGCCTAGGTGGCCTCTATGTTAGTGTCTTGCCTTACATTGGTTTACCGTTACAGCCTATTAGAGTCCACTGCTGAACATATGAAGAGGCCCTTAGATTGTAAAAAATTCTAAATTTCTCTATGAGCATAGTTTAGGTAAATAATTTTAAGTTGTCATTTTTTTTTATTTTGCTGGCTGTTACAATTAAGGAATATTAACCAGAATATTAACTTCAATTACGATATGTACTACTCACGCATTACGTTATTTGCAACTTTACAATAAATATTTGATAATTAGCGACCGCCCCGGCTTCACACAGGTGATTTCTGAATATTGATAACAGCGCCACCTTTTGGGTACAAATGTGAATCCTAACCATCTAGGAACGCATTTAAACAGTTATAATCATAGATAATTACTCTAAGGTTATAATAAACTTCTTCAAAATCGGTCGTGCCGTTTTCGAGTTTTGGCGAGACTAACGGACTTTTATATATAGAGATAATAGATGGATTTAGAACATAAAGTTCAGTTTCACAGTTTTCTGGACGTGATTAATATCTATAGCTATGCCAAATTACAGATTTGTAGCACCTAGGGTCTCCGAGCAAAACCGCGGATGGACGGACGTACGGACGGACGGACGGACATGGCGAAACTATAAGCATTCCTTGTTCTGTAACTACGGAACCCTAAAAAGCGGACTTAATGCCTATAGGCATTTTCTATCAACCAACCCATGGAGTAGTTAGAAATAGTAGTAGTGAAATATATTTCTTATGCTCTATTAACTTTTTTAATGATATTTCCAATATGTGCATTAAAGAGTAATTTAGAACATGGTGGACATAATGTTACATATGGCATAATGTATACTTAATTATGTTTTATAAATAATTGTATCACATGAAACAATATAAAAATTATTTCTATCTATTGGTATTTCACGGAAACACGTTTTATTGTTTGCATTTCTAAGACCATATTATAATTTATGTAAACTTATCAAACTAACCGAGAAAAATATGTGACTATATCTTTTAATTGACTATATCTTTCAAAATCAGTTCTTTTTTGTACCTTATTAAGTAGCTTTATTAAATTAAAATTCAATGCCAAACTTGTATTAAAATAAAATAAATAAATAAAAAAATCAAAAACCCGACTGCAAAAAAAAACAATATAAAAGTAGTGCACTAAAACGACCGAAACAAGATTGAGAATAGAAAACAAAATTGAAATAAAGCATTAAAGGTCGTTTTAGTGTACTATTTTTAAATTGCTTTTTTTTGTAGTCGGGTTTTTGATTTTTTTTGCAAAAAGCAGTTTAATGTGTTTCGTATTGTAAGTGTAACCGACCCTTTTTACCGGATATCCATCTTGGTCCTCAGCGGTGACAACACAACATCTGCATTTTGATTCTTAATCGAGAATAAATGTAGATGTCTATGTGCCACAGAATCCACTTACCTTACTTTTTAGAAAAACCTATTTTATTTTAAGATTTTAGAAAATGCATCTATCTACTATTTGTATTCCATTTAAATTTACTGTTAAAATTCGCATTCTTGTTATAGTTAATTGTTAATGTTGCGGTAGTAAAGAATAGCGGTTTTTTATTAATTAAGTTATAAAACTCAACAATGTAATGGAGTTTTAAAGTGAAGTGTGTTTGCAATAATAACGAAAATCTCAATATTATGAATTAAAATGCTTTGAGCATTTTAATCTTCCATCTCTGTAAAATGAATATCCCAATTCAGCTTTTTACTTAATCTTAAATGTGTTCTTGAATTCGGCCTTTTATCGCTCGTAAATCGTTTTTACCTAAATTCTTTTGGGAAACGAATTTATGTCTAAAAATTTAAATTTCTTACAGTTAGTTCTATTTATCTAGCGAGAAGACTCATCTGTTCGTAGTTATCGGTAACTTACAAACCTTTGCAGACCATATTGAGAAAAATATATGATTTTATTTACTTTAAAAGTCCATTGATGTTCATAGGTAATATGGGGTAGTGGAATCTTTTATGCCACCACAATACGGCTAAAATGTGTGATATCATTGTACAATATCTAATTTACGCATGCCTGCCTTATACGCGGTAGAGCCATGCTGCAGATATATTATGGTTGTCGGATCAACCGGGGAAGGACCATGTTCTCACAGAATACCAATGTAAAACAGCAGTTTAATGCTGCTGTGTTTCGTATGGTATGTGTAGAGAACCGGAGACGGTGTTTACTGAATACGAGTCATTCAATCTCAGTCTTCAGGGGTTACAACGCATCTGCATTATCAATCTTAATCGAGCATAAATGTAGATGCAATCGCCCAATTTCATTTAAGTATTATAGATACACGAGACTAAAGTATTACACTGCGTTTCGTAATATAAAATTGTGTTGAATTTAGCTTATGAATAAACAAAACCAGTCTTAATGTTAAGTTAGCTTTGTTATAAGACTAACATCAACAATTATAAACTTATTTCTTAAAACTCTGCATTATATTTTCTTCCACACTCGGTGGGTGCAAGTGCACTCTTGCCCATGCTCATTAATTAATCTACTTTTGTACAAAATGGTGTAACATTAGAAGCAAAAAAATAATATACACTTTTCCTTTAAACTATTACATTAAAAACTTTTTAAACCATTTCCCGTAAAATTTATTAATAATGACTTGCAACAAAGAATGACGTAAAATCGTAATATATTTTTTTTAGTATTTTCTAGTGATGTTGCAAAGTATGGAGGAAAAATGAAATTTTATAAATATAGTCTTGTTTTATAATTTGGTATTTGTTAGATATCGCTGTTTGAGAAATTTACCTCAGGTTTTATTAAAAAAATGCTAGTTTAGGTTTAACATTGAATATAACCTTAAGAAAGAGAATTGCATTATTTAAAAAAGAAAAACTTATAAAAAAGAATTGCATTGTGTCAAATGCTCCGAGCGGACGTGTCTATAATTTCGTCACTAAATTATTGAATACTTTAATTGATTAGTCAAAGTAAACTGCATCCAATCTATAGTGTGCTAGTGTATACTGTTAAATGCGTTACTAAGTGCGTCAAACGACATAATCGTCTTGAAGAAGAAATTTAAACCTGAACGAGTGTTCCCTTCACCCCCTCGAGTAAAAGAAACGGGCTGCGACTCAAAAAATAATTCATCTCATTCAATCCACGCTACCAACCTATATTGACACCGTCTGCGCAGGTACGCATACCATCCATCTATTAACTTATTAACATGTCCGTACAGCGTTTACCAACTAAGCGACCTATTAAGGATACTGATAGCAATAGAAATGAGGCAAACACATCTCGCAGTGAATCCCAACCTGATTTGTGGCAATTAACATCATCTCACACAGATACAAGACAGGTCACCTTAAGAAAAAGAAAACAACCTGATGATGATCTGTCTCAAAAGTTTGATAAGTTTGAAAATAAGATAATGTTGATGCTGTCTACAATGTCCCTAGTTCAATCTTATAAATTAGATAAAATATCTCAAGAGGTATCGTTAATAACAGACCAGATCGCCCAACTTAGATCTACTACTACGCAATTAGTTACAGAAAAAAATAGACTTAATCAAGAACTGGTAAATATAGAGAAGTTTAAAACAGCCGTAGAGCAAAAAATCGAAACCATCAAAAGTGACCTTGGAAACCTAAAAGCAGCAATCGAAAAACCAAATTCTGATGGTCTTACGTCGAGCATCACTGAGCCATCTTTAAACCTTACATCATACGAAAAAATTATCAATGAAATTCAAGAACGTTATCGGAGAGAAAAAAATGTAATTCTAAATGGAATCGTCGAAATTAATTCCAAAGATTTGTTGGTGAGATTGGACCACGATAAAAAGAAGTACAAAGAATAACAAAACTCGCATATCCTGACTGCCCTGAGCCTATAAAAGTCATGAGGTTAGGAAAATATAGCTGTGACAAATCTAGACCTATAAAAGCTTGTTTTTCGTCTATCACTACAAAAATCACAAAAATAGGAACCATGTCCCAAGTATGACGAACAACACATGACATTCAATCCAGTCTTCTATGAGGGGATTGGTATACAACTCCTTGCACACAGTACAATAATATTTTTTCTCTTCATTTTCTTTACCACGTCTCGTCGTTTTTGCACTCTTTGTCTTTAACTTCGAACAGTCTTTTTTCTTGCCGGTTGTTGACTTCTTTAATCCAGACAGAAGCTCCAAGGTTCATTTGGAAAAGGTTTTTATTTTTTATTTACCTTCTTGTATAGTTTTTATGCTGTGCTGGTTAATATTGCAGATTTTTGTAATTTTCTACCCCTACTTAGTTTTTTAAACTGTTGCTGAGGCAATAGATGAATTTATTTGAGTATTTAGTAAAATAATCAATGGTATTTGGTACAATTTATAAACAGGAATGTGTGGTGCTGTCAACGTAGATCGTGTCTTTTCTGGAGTCTTTAAAACAGGTGTTGTCTGTTCTAGAGGAATGATCTCGTGTGTGTGTACGTGTGCCAAAATAGATGGTGTCGTCAAAACTGATGAAGTTATTTCATTTGGTCTTACAATGAACAGCATGTGTGGTGTTATTGAAGAATGTGGTATGGCGATCGTATCTGTCGTCATAGGTGAAACAGTCATTTCTAATTGAGAAGGCGTTGTAGGCCCGTGTCTTCTTCATCTTCGCCTGCTTCATCTATCACACTTCTGTCGTACGGATGAATGCCGGCCGCTCTAAATCCACTTACGGCGTTTTGTGGTGTTGCTACTTTTAAGTAAGCAGGTATAACGAGACGTACAATTTCAAACTGTGATATTGCTTACCCTGGATACTGCTTTTGGAAATTATTTATCTCAATTTCAAAGGCCACCTTAAATGGTGCATAGACAGCAACATCAAGTGGCTGTAATTTATGAGATGTAAGTGGAGGAAGGGACAAAAATATAACATTATGATCTCTTGCATAATCTCAAGCAGGATAATATTTATGAGACTCGTGATTGTCTAGAATTAATAAAGCCTTACATTCACTCGTAGGACGCACATAAGTCACAAAAGCTTTTAGCCACTGTAAGAAAATTTGCTTCACTTACTCACTATCTAATATGGTGCCTTCACAACCAGGACATGCCCCATCTAGTAGACGTAACTGAAACCTTCTTTTTTAATAAAAAATGAGGGAGGTGCGAAAAATCCTGTTGCGCTACAGCAGCAGATGACTGTTGTCAAAGTACCTCTCTCTAAGCTTCTGACCATGCCGACGTGCTTCTTACCAAGTACTGAAAGTACTTTTGGTGGTTTTGTAGAAGAGGTCCTCAGACCTGTGTTATCCAAGCTCTTCGACAATGGTCTCCAACAAATCATAAAAACGGGTCACAGCTGGTTTGTGAAAAGCTGATAATCTGGCTACCGATTTCGTCTCTGGGCTTTTTAACAATATCAGAATGACGTTTCAGAAAATTTTTATACCACTATTTACGAGCAATATTTTTCTTAAATGGCGTTTGTATGTCTTGTCGCGTAGCATACTCACCAGCTAATTCCATAAATGCATTTCTTGGCAGACCGTAAAACAGTGCATCTAAGTCCCTTAAATGTTTTTTCTAAATGTTTCTCTTACTCTTCATTAAATACAGGCTTAAAATGGCCGAGATACTTTATACTACTATTAAATTTCATATGACGTTGCAGCGTAGTATACGGTATTCCATATTTTTGAGATACACTTTTTATTGAGGAGTCTTTTGCTTCTGCAATTGCTTTTTTCATTGTTTCCTCCAACCCTGAGGCCCCCTAGTGGTCTTCCGTATGTAGTTGTTAACCATCTGCAAGTAACAGGAACACAAATTACATTTAATATTGAATAAAAATAAACTCACTTTATTCGCATTTAAGGTAGGCAATAAGGTAGGCGGATCGAGATCCGTTTTGCCCTATACTCGCTCGCAGTTACTACTTTTTATCAAAATTATCATTATAATAACTTTAGATAAATACCTTACAACATTGGCAGATTAATTTATAATAAAAGCTTAACAGAATGTGATAAAATTATGCCACAACTTACCTTATTTTTTTAATTTCGCAAAACAATAATTTCGCAAAAACAAATTTCGCAAATAAAAACAATAACTACTTCCACATACATACCACGCGGAGCGGAGTTGCCGCGAGTAAGTGAATCGCCGCGCAACAAGTGAGACTGCACCATGAAGCACTGTTTCTCTCTCTGTCTAGCATTACTATTCGTATAGAGAAAATATCCGTTTTGCCCGCCTGAACCTTCTTGTTCTCCCTTCCCCTACTAATATTTATTCTGTGTTAGAACTAAAAGGGTAAAATAATTTCCACACAATAGCTTATGAGGTCGGTGCTAAGACATATATAGTGTATGGAAGGATTAATATCGCATCTAGCCCTGATATCGGAAGCTAATATTATGTGGAAATTATTTTATTCTTTTAGTAAATTAAAGTCGACTTTACTTTTTTACCCTATTGAGTAGACTAAAGAATGTCACAAAGTCAAGGTAACTAATGGCAAGGGGTAAGTAATATATGTTCGAATTGAAAAATATGTATTATATAAAATAGATATCGTTTGATACAGTTTTATTCTGTTTCATAATGTAAACATAATTCATTCAACTAACAATTTCATTCGGGATCGAACCCGGGTTGCTCGCGTTTACGGCGAGCACTTCGCACTTGTTTTTGTTTAATAATAACGTTACCTCCACGCTAGGAATTTCTCCTAAGTATACCGTGGGAGCAGTTAACATACGTACATAAGTTACACAAGGACAAACATCCAAACTCGGAACAATTATTTGTAGCACATACGAATTTTTGTTACTTGCGGGATTCGAAGCCGCGGCCCTCAGCACTGCAATCCATTGCAAAGCCACTCCCCCAAATACATCTTTTATACTGATAAATATTATAATTATAAATTGCTTACGATTAAATAAACATATAAAATTATTAAAAAATAATATTATTGAACAAAGTATCATTCATGCTGCTGGGTTGCGCTTTCGATTCATTTACGCTACTGTGGCTAGGTCCAGTGGGTCAAATTTCATTCCATTGGGTCAAATTACACTGCAGTGGGTCAAGATTTTATAGTATTGTTTTTTAATATTAAATCGAACATTTTTCGTAATTTAGGCTGTGTTGCACTTCAAGCCTATATATTCCGTTACAATAAGGCTTAAATAAAGTACTTTTGCTTTTAATAATGGTTGTATTCGACCTGAAAGATAACTCTGACGCATATTTTGTAAAACGTTATGGAGGGATTGTCTTCGCTCTAAAAAACCATCATTAAAATTATGATTTTGCTTACGGAAAGGTTATTTAAAATTTAAATTCAAGTACATATACACATTTGTAAAGTATCCACAGTTAAAATATGAAAAGAATACAATACATATATATATATATACATAAACACTATGAATGGAATGATTAAGAACCTTTCGAAATATCTAATTCTTGAGACTTTTATTTTTTCGATTGAAATATAAGTTGTTGAATTACGTATAAAAGTTGATTTCTAGTAATGCCATTTTGATGTAACTTTTTATTACAATAAAAATGTGAGTTTCACTATGGCTGTTATTATATTTTATAATAAAAGCTTTTAAAAAAAATATTTCGCAAATATCCCCGTTATAAAATAAAATGATGTGTCTTACCTAGTATGAAGAGCACCTCCCACCCTCCCTCAATTGCGTGTAAGACGCATCATTTTATTTTATAACGCGGATATTTGCGAAGTAAATTTTTCTAAAAGCTTTTATATAATGGATTTCCGCAAGGTAACGCCTGATTCTGTTAATTATATATTTTATAATTCTAAACTTCAAATTCTAAAGTTTGAAATCCAGTCTTTTCAAGATAATTAGGCAGAACGAACATGTACAAAGAAATAGCTAACTTTCCCGAAAGTCTGAATCAAAGTGTTATGATACGGTCTGAGTTTAATTAACAAATTAATTGAACGCTCCGAGTTGAGAAGCTATTTAATAATTTTCTTATATAGATAAATTTTTCGTTATATTTTACTGAAATATTTTTATTTTATGTGTTTGTAATGGTTCCGTTTATTTCTCCGAGAAACATATACAGTCTTTAGTGTGAACCATATTTGACATGTATTTTTTTTTAAATTAATGAGAAGAGAGTTTTAGTTCTATACATTTTATCATTTTTTATTCGTTACATAGTTTAAGCAGCTACTGTTTATTTAGATTCTTAAAGGATTTGTTTACGGAATAAAAACACATATTACTGGAAATCCGATGGAAATCCGAAAAGCCAACCCGAGCAGTATTACAAAAAATAGGAATAATTATTACTGTAAGAGATATCGATCACAAGTCTATATGTATACCAGAGGTGAAAGTCAAGATGACATTCTACGATCGTAAACACTGCAGAAAATAATGAAAATGAACGAAAATAACGTCATATTTTTATAGTTTTCTATAGCGTATAAGGAATTCCGGTGAACCAACGACTTATCACTATCCAATGGCTTTGGGATATAATAAGTGATTTTTCTTTTCTATTAATAGGGGGTTCCTTGTCCATATTCTATCGACTTCAAAAAGGAGGAGGTACTCAATTCGACTGTATGTTTCATTTTTTGGTTGTGGAGAACCGGAGACCATTTTTTACTGGAAAAGAGGCAATCTGTCTTAGTCCTCACGGCTGACAACGCATCTGCATTTAAATTCGTAAACGAAGATAGACGTAGATGTCTATGGGCCACAGCAACCACTTACCATCAGGTGGACTGTGTGCTCGTTTGTAACCCTTATTCTATAAAAAAATTTGACAGGCATAAGATAATTTCAACATAATTTCCCGCTTTATAGTTAAACAATGTTTGTTTACTTTCTAAAAGAAGACTAAAATGTCCTAAAGCTGAAAAACGGCTCGACCGATTTTTGTGTGTGTTATTCCCTAAAAGGTTGGACATTTGGACTCGATAGGTGGCGCTATTTTCGAGATTCAGAAATCACCCCTGCGAAGCCGTTGCAGATCGCCAGTATACAAAAAAAAACAAGTTGATAATTTATTATTATAATTTATTACATGACTTAGAAATTTGTGTTTGAAGTTAGAATTATATAAAACTGATTTCGTAAAAGCGAAAGAAAAAATCCTTAATTGATTAATTATCCAATTAAGTAATTAGTCACAACAAAGTTTTAAACGTATTACAGACATTTTGATTAAATGTTACAATTAGTATGATAATAAATTATTTGAAAAATTAATTACTTTACGTAAAGTAAGCTGGGTAAAATAATGAATTTACGTTTAAGCGAATAACATTTATTAGTATTTTTATAATTATTATTTAATAAAGAGAACGATTTGCCCTCTCTTCAAAAATATTATTTTCTAGTATTAACATATTGGAGTACGTATTGCCTTTATTTTATAAATTATTAAAAACTCAGGTGAAAGTTAATAAATATGTAGGCTATTTGAGATTAAGATTCAGATAATGTTCTATGAATTCATTTGATCTTTTTTTCCAGTTTTGAAATATGATCAGGAAATTATAAAAATAATGAATACTCGTACATCATCCAAAGAACGGATCACTTTGTTAATTCATTAAATAACATTAGCCTTATCATAAGGTAGGGTAAATGACGGTGAACGCAAATATTTTTGTTTACTGGTAAGTAAGCGCTGCTTAAGTCAAACGTCGTTGTAAGTTCTGCGAGTTCTACCAATAATAAATTATAAGCTTTCCTTTTGTAGTTAAGTACAGGAGTAAGCAGCTGACCTAGAGTGAAGTATCGCCACACTTTTGCAAGGGTAGGAGTCCTTCCTTTCTTTGTTCTTGCCTCCTTGCAGCTTTGGCATTGGGCTCAATGAATCATCCGAAGTTATGGTTTGAGGAAATCTCAACCTCCAACAATTGAAGGCAGTCGGTGTATTCTAGTGATACATAAAGAAGAAGCCAAAATTATCTGGCTCTTTTTTGTAGTGAAGAGACATGCTTGTGTTTTGGAAGCGCTGTTCTGTAAGTATTTTTTTCAATATTTTTTTAGTACTAGTGATCCGCCCCAAATTCGTACGGGTGATTTCTGGATCTTGACAACAGTGCCATCTAACGGTCCCAATTGTGAATCTAAACCATCCAGGAAACCACTCACGCACACAATTTTTTTTATCAGAATCATTCGAGCCATTTTCGAGTTTTATCGAGACTAACGGACAGCAATTGATTTGTGTGTATAGAGATTAAACGACAGGAGCCAGGTAATCAAGGACAAATGCTGCGAAATTAAAAAGTCGTTGGTTTAAAGATGTCATTGGGCACTTATTACAATAGGAATCCAATGACGTCTTAGGGAGTAACTACATTAATTCAGCTTCACTCGCGTTTCGCTGGATGATTTTGGTTACACTTATACAGTTCCGCTTCTATCAACCGCGTACGGTATCGTAAGATTGGATAGCGTGCTATCTCCGCTGAAACGCTTCTATCAACCGGCGCTGGATGACTGAGAAGCGACTACATGCTCACGATAAACTACTTTCATTTAGTATTTTGCAACATGCACAGATCCATGTGCGCTATTATTATCTTACGGTTCTTTCAAAAGAAATGGAAAACTGAACATAATAAACACAAAAGCAAACGAAAGTAGGTCGACCTCCATCAGGGAAATAAAAATTTGGTTAAAGAATACGCGACATTGATACCCGAATTAAAAGAAAACAATATTAAATATAAAGAGTATTTTCCGATGAATATTTAAAAATTTTACAAAATTGCAGAGCTATTGCGACTAGGGTTAAAAGCAAAATACAATAATACTCCGAGTTAACTCTGACATTGCGACGTTAATTACCTCAGTCCCCCCGTGATCATGGATACTGTAAAGAACCCAAGACGTCGGGATTTATAAAAATAAGTTAATTAAACGCGATAGAATCCGTAAAAGTAGTTTTATTCAATGTGTAGTATTCGCGTAGTTATATCTAGTCGTTAATCTCTTATATCTTAAATAATCACAAAACAAATCATAGTATGTAACAAAGTGGCAAATTGTACCCTTCAGTCTTCTGTACAATTTGCAGATGGGTACGTATGTGGTCTATGGTACTAAAGCCTTTTCGGAAACTGGCTTCGGTAGGCTGGAAGTCATCGAGTCTGCGTACGAGACGATTCGTAATGACTCTTACAAACAGCACGTAGACGCGGCTGAGAAGGGAAATCGGTCTGTAGTACTTCAGAAGAGCGTTGTCGCCTTTCTTGAAGAATAAGACCACCGCACTTCTGCTCCACGCCTCCAGAGTAGTCCTAATATGGAGAACAGAATTAAAGAGCTCCTGAAGGATTTCAAGTACCGGTTTTCCACCCGCTTTCAGAAACTCCGCTGTAATTCCATCCTCGTCCGGGGACTTGCCGTTTTTAAGGCACTGGAGAGCCATTCTAATCTCGTTCAGACTGATGTCCGGGATATCATTGAAATAGTGTCAGATGAGACTTGCTCTTTGATCGTTACTTACATTTGCGTGTGGCTCCAAGGATGACGTGTACAGCTGCCCAAAGAACCTCTCAATCTCACTCAAAATCCTAGGTGTCCCGGAAACGATGGTGCCACACTTGTTCTTCAGATTTGACAGTTGGCCCTTTCTGGTAGATAGATCTCTGGCAAAGACTTTCGAGCCCTAGTGCTGCTCGATCGCTTCTTCAATACGAGCTGTATTATCTCATATGTAGTATATGTAGCTGTATATCCACATACATTTCCTCCACCTCCTCATCGCAATGTGCCGAGGTTGGTGCGTGAACCTGTATGACCTTCAACGAATAGCGTTTGGTGATTCTGAGTATAAGGTATAACCCTAGTCGACACACTCTAAAACTTTACAGAGTTGTTAACGGGAGACTTGAGGACGATAAATCCGACACTTCCTTGGGACAGTTACTGGATTCGAGGATTACCGTGTCCTCCCCCTCTCTTTGGACCTCAGATAATCCTGTAATATCCTACCTCAACTTATCTATCTCTTTTCCAGCTCCAGGATATTCTCGTCAGTCCTCAGGGTGCGTGCGTTTTATGTTGTTAGGTCGTCTTAGGTGGCAACCGAACCTCTACCGGAGATTCTTAGCACCCTCTGCCCGTACCATTTACCACCCGTTACCATGGTCGCTACCGTAGCCGTACAATAGCGGGGCTGCCGGGGACTAGGGGCCGTCTCTTCGTAACATTCGTCATGGGGGGATGTTTGCCATAGTTGCCACGCTTGGTGAGCGGGTTGGCAACCGCAATTTTTTTATTGTAGTATTGTTGTCATCAGGAAGACGCTGCTGCACATCTCCTGTCTGTATCCCACTGTCGCTACGGACGACGACACGGAAGATATGGGGTAGTGGATATTCTTAACCGCCACTACACGGCTAGCTTTATATCCACCGCATTTTATAGATTGTAATCCGTATCTATATCTTTCGGCAGTGTACAAAAACTACTTATGTCAGCTCTTGAGCAACGTAAACAGCTTAGTGGAATGTCGACTAAGGACATGCGAAATAATATGACAGAACATTGTTAAGCAGAATTAAATATCCGGTTTGTTGATTTGCAATATATACATAGAAGCCTTTTTTATTATCAAAGTCATACACGTAGGCTTACTTTATTTGTAGAACAATGTTTGATCAAGATCAAATTATGATGTAATCGAAAAGTCTATCATAAGCAAATTAACATCTGATCATTGTGGATAAATTGTTGCCTTTGAAGACAATAAATAAAAAAAAAAATAAAAATAGGAAAATAAACTAAAACTCAAAAGGTTGCACAAGTTTGTCGTCCAGTTATTCAAGTCCAATATTAAATTACTAGTGCCTCTTCTTGATATAAATCAAAATCATCCAGACTTATTTATATTTGATTTATCGTAGTTAATGAAGTAAAACTTTTTGTATTCATCCGAAGCACTGCATTAACATAAGATTAAGATACAACCGTGGGACGTGTTGCTTAATGGCTAAATGTGGATGGAAAACAATAGGATTTAACTCTTTAGTACACATGTAACCACATGTAAACTATGAATAATGACCTCTATGCCTATGTTCAAGAGTTTACAGTTTAGCCTACGAGTCTTTATAATGGAATATAGCTTAAAAGTGCCTTTACAACTAAATTCAAGACAGCTAGGTGATTAGTAGTCCTATAATTAGCAAATGGTATTATTAGACATAGTTTAAAAAGCTGATTCCGTATAAAGTACCCACGTAGTTTGCTGAAAATATAACGTGTTTTTTAAATATCTTTGTTTTTTCAGATTACTCAGCCATCTAATGATAAGGTTGAATGAAATTTTACTTCGTGTTGCTGAAGACAGGCTGGGAATTGTGATTTCCAAGACTATATGCAGTAAGCAATAATTTAACTAAACGGTGGTAAGTGATGATGCAGCCGAAGATGGTGAAGATTTAGCTTAACAAAATACATTCTATTAAGCTAAGTACACTTTTCCTCGATGTTACAAACTTGATAATAAAGAATGCATTAACTTCTTAACTTGATGAATTCTCACTTTTACGCGAATACTATATTTAATCAAACTAACTTGAAGGATTTTAACGCGCTTATATTTAATTTCAAATTCAAACGATTATCTTATAAAATCATTCAAATAATGCTTATGAGCAACAATTTAATTCAGTAAATCTCAATTTCTCTATGACTAAAATATGCTTAAAGCAAATAAAGCCAAAAAGGAAAACATTTTCGCACAGAGATGATTCCCTGAACGCGTGTAAAGAAAACCATTTCACTATTGACATCACGCTCTCCAGAGTAAAAGATAAGATTATTTTTTCATGTTGAGTGAATTTTATTGAGATATTTGTTATTTGGATATTGGCTATTTCTTTAAAGGCATTTTATTATTTGAAAGAACATTTTTAACCATGCATGTAGCCCGATGTTTAATGATAAACTAATGTCTGCTACACATACGTCTTGTCTTGCATATGCATTTCAAATTGATGAATTTTTAACCACTAATTGCACAATGATTAACAGTGTTCCTATCTATAAACTTTAAAAATATTTATTCACCAAAAATACACCGTTTTCTATATCGTGAATGTTAAAGTAGTTTAATAGTTTTATATTAATATTAGATGAATAAGATTAGTGAACTACCTGTTATTTTGGATGACTTAAATTTGGAAAGAAATAGATTAGACGATTACAAATATATCGATATTCCAAAAACAACAAAATCCGAAGATACAAATTTATAATTTAAATTTAGATTTCTAAGTCAAAATTCATAGCTACAGTTATAAGTGGCCAGTTCCAACTCAACAGCAATTAAAAAACAAACAAGAACTCTGGTGTTGTCACCTGTGTCTATCAATTTTGATGGTTTCCTAGCGCAGTGGTTATGCGTTTGAATCCCGCATGGAAAAATATTTGTTAGGGCTATAAATAAAAGTAGCAGGTCTAGATGTCTAGACGCTTTAAAAAAACCTACTCTGGCAGTAATTTTTTTTAAATAAGATTATAGAACTTTTTTACGTGGTAGAACCATGCTGTAGCTATATTACTGGTATATTTGTACCATGAATGTGTCGGCTCGACTGGGAAAGCAACACGCTCTCACAGAATACCAGCATAAAATAGCAGCTTACCGCTACTGTGTTTCGTTTGATGTATGAATGAATGTAAAGAACTTTGCAGAAAAACGGGAGACCCTTTTTTCTGCAAAGTTCTTTACATTAATTTAAAGAAGGCATTCCATCTAAGGACATCAAGGACTATCCTCACGGGTGACATCGCATCTGCATTTTGATTCGGAATCGAGGACAAATGTAGATGTCTATGGGCCAGAGCAACCATTAACCATCAGGTGGAATATGTGCTCGTCTGTCACCCTTATCCTATATAAAAATTATTAAAATAAATCTGTAAATCTGTGTAGCTTCCATCGCAGCTTCGCAGGCGTAGGTGTAGGAAAACGACATCATTTCGAAAAATCATAGCTCATAATATTCATCTTTTAGGTTTTACCCGCAAATTCTTCCGCATAATAGTCGGAAATAATATTTTTATTATAACCATGGAAATATATGTACTTCGTACAAACTGGAACCCGCACTCCCGAATGACATAAAAAATACAAGAAAACGACCTTGAAATTTTTCATTACCCCTCAGTCTCTTTCTAATTAGGGTGAACACAAAATACAAGAATTTGGGATATTATGGGGAAAAATCAGTTTATTATTATTATATTCACATATAAAATTTTATTTTAATAGAAAATAGAAGAGTTCCATTGAAACGCATGATATTAGAAAAATTCATAAGGACGAAGCTGCGGGCGGAAGTTTATTAATTAATATTATTTATTCGTGTACTTTTTTGTCAATAAACGAATAAACGAGTGAACGGGTTCAATACAAAAAACTTTAACTATGAACTCAGACCATCATCCTGAACAAAATCTAAAATAATTTTTGTCCAAAAATGAAAAAAAAATTCAAAATGTCACGTGACCAATTTTGTATGCGAAGTCAATTTTTTTTAATTTCCACAAAGAAATTCCTTCAGTACCTTGCTCAGGATGATGGTCATGATGAGTTCTTGGTTAAAGTTTTCGGGAAGATGTCTTTACATCCCTTATAATGTAACATTAGGAAATAATAAAACTAAAATAATAATCGTTTTTATTTACATTTAATATTACAATAGAAATAGTGTCTACAAATTTAAAATATACAACAATAATAATAAGAGGTGAAGGTTTTTACAACAACACAATTTTTATACATGATTGAATAGTTTTGTGAAGTTTTTGTCGCTTAGTACGAACAGCACTCAACTTTTGGTACATAAAATCTACTAGATGCGTTCTGAGACGCATGGTCAAAAAAGAGTTTGAAATTCACAGCAAACACTTACCATCAGGTGGACTGTGTGCTCCTTTGTCACCCTATCCTATATAAAAAAATATTTTTAAATTCTGGATTAATGAAATTCAGAGCAATTGATACTGTCATCCATAGGCTGATGCAGTTCACCTGATGGTAAGTGATTGCTGCGGCCCATAGACATCTGCATCTATCCTCTATTACAAATCAAAATGCAGATGCGTTGTCACCCGCGAGAACTAAGATGGAATGCCTCATTTCCAGTAAAAAGGGTCTCCGGTTCTCTACACTCACCATACGAAACACAACAGCGTTAGGCTGCTATTTTACGCTGGTATTCTGTTGAAGGTGTGGTCCTTCCCCGGTCGAGCTGTTTCTATTCCTATTCGTGCTAGAACTATACTACTAATATAGCTGAAACATGGCTCTACCACGTATAAAATACACTATATATATAAATAAAACATTGGTCGCAACTGTGGTGTGAAGTGTTGAATAATAATATTGATTAATACATTTTTAATATAAGGTTGACTCAGACTATTCATATTTGATGCACTTTTAAATATTTTATCCGCAAAAAGGACAATTTTGTAAACCTCTGCGGATGGAATAAGCAATTTACCTCTATTTACAAATGTTGTTGATATTGATATTTATTTACATTCAAAACGTATAAATGATCGGTTTGTAAATGATCTGCAGCAATTAGCAAATTTTTACAATCGTTACATTTCAGCTGTATGACAATATTTTTATTATATAACCAGTAATATAATAAAGAATAGTTTTCTGATAATCCGTATGGGTGTTTTGTGATTCCAAAGCCTGCAAGTGGTTTTCGATTTCATCATTAGTATCTGTATCATCAGTATTTGAGATCGGATTCGGATTGGAAAGCCCCACAATGCAATTAAAAAAGGCCAAAGACCGTCTTAAGATCTCAACGTTTGGCAAAGTTGCATATTGTATAATAAATTAGAACTACATTTAAAAACATTAAAACAAAAATTGTTTTTTTATATTTATATCTTTATTTATAGCGATAGCACTTATATACGTGTAACAAAATTGTCAAAAAATTGATTTCCTGAGACCGCAATTTTGATTAAATGTGTAAATTTTCATTTAAAAAATTAAATACAATTAAATACTTAGCAAAATGTTGTACAAAAATAGCTTGTAATTATTTTTACAAAGTATAGCCTAGTGATATAACATATTAAGCTGTTCCTATTTTCTAGGTAACAGAATGCATTTTTCTTTCTTTCTCAGAAAAAAGATATTTTTAAATTATTTTTCTTCCCTGGAAACAAAACTTTGCTTTGAAATAAGAAATAAGAAATAGCAAGTACCTAACAAAAGTTCATACCTGTACCACAGAACAATCTGCTATTTCATTTAAAAACGGTGTGACTCCTTGACTCAGTTGTTTCATAGTAATCATGTAATTGGTTGATATGAAAAAGAAAATCTTTGTTTTTTCAAAAAAGGGTATTTTTAGCTCCACATTATTTAACAATTTATTACGTTCTCTTAGATTGGAAGGAAACCTGCAAAAAATTAAGTAATAAAAGATATAAATTTATTTTAATTTTGATGTTTCAGTGTATCGTCATTCTTGTAAACAACGTTTCGAAATTTCACGCAAATCGAGCAGAGATTGGAGAAAACCTTTTCCGTTTGTAATTAAAATGAAAATACCTTACAATGTATGGTCACACTAGTCGAAATTATAATACAAACATGAAACATTAATTATTAAGCAAATAGCGAAGTAAAATTGGAAATACCGAACAAAAATTAACATCTAAACCAAAATAACCATATTTCTATATAGAAATAATAGCAATTAAAGTCGAAATATCACTAAAAATCAGTTTGACATGACACGCAGTATTTATATGGTATTTTATACTTAAGAATGAAATATAATAATACATTCTGGATGCCACTCACTTTTGTAACCGCGCATAATAAATTTAATGACCATTTTACTAGTTTTGCCTCTGCATTATTCCAAAATTCAAAAAACAAACTTGCGAAATGAACATAAACATCCGCCATGTACAGTAAAAATTATTTGACAAATAGATTTTGGGTTGTCATATAACGGCTTTTAAGAATAAATCTAAAATAGGGGAAATATGTAGGAAGTTAGGCAAATAGTTCATCGTAAATCTTTATTAAGTGTTTAAAAGAAACAGCAAACACTTAAGTGAAAATCGTTTTTGACGAGTTTCGTTATCATTTTTTACTTAAAATTCTTGCCATACTGAGAATTAAACTTATACTGAAATTCTTAATGGCTGTCAATGGGGTAATATCAGTCGTCACGTTGGCTATCCTGTAGGGAAAACAGGGGTTACTCAAGGTCATTTGATTATTCCTAATGTTGATATTAGGAGTGTGGGTTCCAGTTTGTCTATACTTCCGTGATTATAACCCAACAATGAATGACATAATTTCAAGAAGTTACTGTTGTATCAAAACTTTTTAGAAAATTAAAAGGATATCATTATAACTTGATACCAACGAAATACTAAAATACTTCCCTATCGTATTACATCGTATTGAAACAGTACGATAGTCGTTATTGCAAATTGCTCAAAAACATAAATAGCGAATACATATTCCTAGACAAAAGATTTTACTACTCGCAAACATTTTTACGGACTTATCATAGGAAATTTTTTCAAAAGTTCCTAAAGCTAGTTAGGAGAGCTTTTGAAAGTTCCAGTTGACCTAATTAGCGTTGTGTAATTAATAATCTGACAAGGTCTCTATTATACAATTCTTTTCCTTTTGTACATAGCTTGGCCTGTCATACTAGCTAGCTTTTAAGTGCCAACGTTTATTAACATCGTTCACGTTTAAAAGGTGTTTTTAGTATATAATTATTTCAGAAAATATATAATTATTTCAGATAATATTTTATTTTCATATAGTAGAATCTGCAAGGCTGAGCAAGTTATGTTATGGATAATAAAATTAAGAAGGAAAACCTTTTCGTGGAGAGATTTTTTTTAAATTTATACTACACAGATGATATATACAAATGAGTGAAATCGGAGGTGTTTTGGATGAATGGATTGGTGGTTACTTAATAAGGTTGAAGGAGATCCTGAGTTTTTGAACCGCGTACTTTTCACGGATGAATGCTCTTTTGTTACAACAGGTGTATTGAACTCTCATAATGAACACGTATGGTCAACGACTAATCCGCATTCTTATAAACCAAGCCACTTTCAACACCGATAAAAAATCAATGTGTGGGCGGGAATTATAGGTGACATAATTTTTGTCCGTGTTTTCTTGATCACACAATGAACGGCGAAAATTACGGACGCTTTTTGCGAGAAAAACTAAGCGATGAACTTGATGAAATAAATCTAGATTTCGAGCATCGTATGTGGTTCCAATATGTTTTAGCTAAGCAAAGGAGCAAATTTACTGAATAACAAAAAGATATTCGAATATTTTTTAAATTTAATTGTATGGTAAGGCCATTGGGGTTTAATACAAAAACCACATTCGAAATTATTAATACTTCATTGGACATAAATACTTCATTTGAAATAAATAATTAGGAACTAAATGTTTTGAATTGTTTCGAACATACTGTGATGTAGATATTACATGTAAAAATAAATGCTCTTCTGATCAGTCGCGTATAGCGTCGACCACTTATTTTCAATAAGGTAATGGAACACGGTTACGCAAATATTTTGTGAACCTGATTGTAGTGATGTGAGTATATGACAGTAAATAATTCAATGGATTTAGGTGAACGTGGGGGTCACAAAATTAGCCCAGGTGGTCAATCCATCAACTTGGGTAAGTTGTGTTTAAATATGCATGAACAACTACAGTCTAATTTGCCATTTAGTCGACATTTTGGAAACTATAGAATTCTGTCAGTTAGTTGAGCTCCTCCAATTAACTTTGAAGAGGTTCCCTAGCGATGTAGCCTTATTAGAGTGATATAGATGTAGATAGCTCTTTTTGTTTGAGTGTTTGTTCATTGCAACATGGAATTTTATTAAAAAACTGTGGACCTTCTTAAATCCCTAGAGTATTTTAAATTTGTATAAAGTTGGATGAGAGTAATATGTGGAGGTTTGTAATTAGCAATTCTTATCACCATTTTGTAATTTTACCGAAGATATTAGTCTGTAAGCCTTTTAAAATTACTAAATAAATAAATAAATAAATCTTACAATCTGAAATCGTGTTATGAAAATGTGACGACGCATTATTAATATTATTAATAAATAATAATTAATTTCAATATAGAGACATTAAGAAATATCTTATATAATGCATTAATAAGCATAAAGTTCAAATGAATTATTTCGAATGTTGAGTATTATAGTATAGTAAAAGCATAATATTGTCTTTAAAATTTTTAAATTTAATAAAACTGCATAAAATATTCAAAATATATTAAATAAAAGAAGTGCAAGTTGATTATATTGTAGTAATAAAAATAAATTACATTTGTAATATAATTGAAAAATGGGTTAAGTTAATGAGGGTGTCTTTGTATTACTGAATGGTGTTCATGTAATGATTGCTAAGGAGTTGTCGGAGACACATACACATGGTTGTATACCTATACATATATACAGTGTGGTCGGCTGACCGACTGCTACTAGTACTGTTGCACAATGTATAGTCATATATTAGGGACTTATGATAGTAAGGTCTATGATACAAAAGAATTAATATAGAAGGTATGATGCATATGATTTATGATAGAAGAGTTATGACTTGAAGTCTCATATGTATAAGACATATAATAAGGTCATTGAAATAAAGCAAATATGTGAAAGGTCTCAAATATGTAAAAGCATTATATTCAAAGAAATGGGACTTAAAGAGAATTATTATAGTGGCGTGTAGGTTGCTTCACAGCGCCCCAGACCGAGGTAAGCTTGGACTCGCTAACCGATGTGTCCTAGACATATCATCTTAGTACCGTTGGTAAGCGGGTTTGTTGTAGCAATACGACTTGCCCGTAGATATCGCACACCCCCTACCTATTGTGGGCGAGCATATCATTATGGCGAGTATATTTTGGTAGTACTTTTAAGCGCAACAAGCATATTGTACTCCATGTCTCAGTACAATAGCGCTGTAACATGTGAATTTTTAGTTAACAACCATATCAATTTTGTTACCAAAGTCGATAGGGATCATGTAGGTGTGTTGTAAGGAGGCACCGTCCGTATGATAGTTGCTTTCTGATGGCGCATTATTACTATTATGTTACAACAGACTTTTGGCTATATCTGTAATTTTTTTGGTTGGTGGAGAATATGCGTTAACCTCATGCGAGTGGTAATTGGAGGGAGAATCTGAGGAAGCTCTCAAGGCTGTGGCCGAAAGCCGCGCAACGTGCGACCCCATTCCCCTGAGGCGAGCGGTGACTAAAACCACATGGTGTTTCACCTTCGTCGCATGTTGTCAGGGCCATGGCAACGCTTTAGCACAAATCAGCAGCTCCATCTAGCACCGGCCGCCCATCGCAGCACCTCTTCGGGGGAGAACTACTCCACATGTTACTACACTAGTACCTGATCGAAATATCATCAAAAGAAGAATTACTTACTGTACTGCATGTTTACTTCACGCCCAATCACCCAAAAAGGGTTGGTTGGACCCATTTTGTGTGAAAAGTAAAAGATATATTTCATAATATGTATTTTTATACTTTTTTTTCCAATTTTGCTTTTGCCTCCTACTGACTTAACAATAATGTATTATTAACAACTATTGGTAGATACTTTTTAGATAATATATATTTTATTTACATAAACTATTTTTGCAGTTTTCCTGGAGACTCGAACAAAAAATATGGATAGAAGCGAAGGGAAGATTTAACGGGAGGTCCTACGAAAAATAGTTATATTCGCTCAAATTTATTTTTTTCAGACTGAATTTTATCCATACATCACAAACGATATTTGAAAGACAATACATTTTTTTTCTTTTTTTTTAAATTTCACTTAAATAAATTGTATACATAACATTAGCACCGGTAAGTGTGATTCCTGTAAAAAGGATTAATTCCTAATCTGAGAATGTGAAAGCTCGAAAAAACGAGGCTACAGATGACAAAACAGAAGAAGAAGATAAAAGTTCGAAATGTAATCACACATTGGTTCGAAATGTTGTTATCACACATTTTTTTTATTTATTTTTCTTTTTTTTCTTTTTTAAATTCCACTTAAATAAATTGTATACATAACATTAGCACCGGTAAGTGTGATTCCTGTAAAAAGGATTAATTCCTAATCTGAGAATGTGAAAGCTCGAAAAAACGAGGCTACAGATTACAGAACAGAAGAAGAAGATAAAAGTTCGAAATGTAATCACACATTGGTTCGAAATGTTGTAATCACACATTTTTTTTATTTATTTTTCTTTTTTTCTTTTTTAAATTCCACGTAAATAAATTGTATACATAACATTAGCACATAGAAACCCGGGTATGCCAGAAGAAGCATAAAAGCAAGTTGATTGCAGTGGAGATGCGATCTCTTCGTAAAATGTGCGGCGTTACCATGGCCGACCGAAAGCGAAACGAAGAGATTCGCAATATGGCAGGTTTGAAAGATGACCTTATCACAAAAATTGATAAGGGCGTGCTTCGGTGGTTTGGGCACGTTGAGCGAATGAGTGAAGACCGAATGGTGAAGAAAATATATAGCGCGAAAGTTAATATTAAAAGGTGTCGAGGTAGACCGAGACTAACTTTCGAAGACCATGTGAGCAAATTGCTCGAAGAGGGTAGGGTCAAGAGTAATCGGATACCTAGACATGCATGTATGAAGAAGATAATGAATCTGAAAGAAGCGAAAGAGGTATGTAAGGATCGTGACACTTGGCGATCTGTTCTCTCTGCCTACCCCGTCAGGGATTGTGCGTGAAGATAAGTAAAGTAAACATTAGCACCGGTAAGTGTGATTCCTGTAAAAAGGATTAATTCCTAATCTGAGAATGTGAAAGCTCGAAAAAACGAGGCTACAGATTACAGACCAGAAGAAGAAGATATAAGTTCGAAATGTAATCACACATTGGTTCGAAATGTTGTAATCACACATTTTTTATTTATTTTTCTTCTTTTTCTTTTTTAAATTCTACGTAAATAAATTATATACATAACATTAGCACCGGTAAATGTGATTCCTGTAAAAAGGATTAATTCCTAATCTGAGAATGTGAAAGCTCGAAAAAACGAGGCTACAGATTACAGAACAGAAGAAGAAGATATAAGTTCGAAATGTAATCACACATTGGTTCGAAATGTTGTAATCACACATTTTTTATTTATTTTTCTTCTTTTTCTTTTTTAAATTCTACGTAAATAAATTGTATACATAACATTAGCACCGGTAAATGTGATTCCTGTAAAAAGGATTAATTCCTAATCTGAGAATGTGAAAGCTCGAAAAAACGAGGCTACAGATTACAGAACAGAAGAAGAAGATATAAGTTCGAAATGTTGTAATCACACATTGGCTGTAATAATTGTTTCCCGAGATTATATTTAAACCAAATAGAATATAAGAAATCATATGTATCTATATATTATATATCTATAACTTATGGGCCGAATTATGGCTTTAGAATTTACATACTTATTTATTTTTCGGCAAACACGAAAGTCCGCAAATGTATACTAGATCCGAATAAATCCCATAAAAATGATTACGGATGTGTTTAATTGTTAAGGCCTAGATGAATTTCTTCTAAATGTTACTGTAACATAAAATTTTCAATAAATTTTATTATTCTGTAAATACTATTTTATTTATTAAACAAAGAAATAGTATTTAAGATCAATATTAATTTTCGTTACTTTTGTATTCGTTGCAACGAATGGCAATTTGTGCATGTTAAACAACGTGGGAAAACAGGTCAATAATAAAGAAATAATTATTTAAAGAATTATATCAATACCAGCTTTCATTCGCATGGAATTCGGTCGTAACACGTTTTTTCATGTTTGCCGAGTAATAAATATGTAAAATATATAGTACGTTTGGAGGATAAAAGGTAGCCTAGCTTTTTTCATGTTTCCAGCTATCTGAATACCAAATACCGTCAAAATCGGTTGAGTGAATTACCATTTACTTTCATAGCTTTTTTCCTCAAGTACGCAGTTTAACGGCTAATATAATAATAGTTTACCTTTTTAACTTAACCAGATTTCAAACTATCTCATTGTTATCAAAATCAGTTCAGCAGTTTAGTCATGAAAGCTTGAAAGTTTTGGCATTAAAATAGAAAAGTATGGATTTGTTATACTCATGATTCGAACAACTCTCTTTTTATTTATCTGCAATATATTTTGGTAGCGTATTATGTTTTTCTCTTATATTTTAGAAGTAAAATTTAAAATTTCCAACATTAAACAATAAATAACAACATGTTTAGTAATTATATATAGCTATATATAATTTTTAACCTAATTTTGGATTTTTTTTTATCGAAAAATTTACTAATTGAGATACTGTCGACTCATAAAATATAAAATAGCAAATATTATTAAAAAATATTGGTGTTACCATACCATATCGGTTACCGGTAAATCACTTAACAAGACTGCATCCCTAACTGTGTTATCATTATATTCTACAGTTTACTTAAACGCACAGATTATAATGAAGCTGCGGATCTTATACGTATTCAACAACTAGTTATTTACAATAAGGAAAAAATAATACTCTCTTTTTTTTTTGATGATCGTAAACATCGATCAAAAGTCTAAAATTTGTAAATTTGCTCAGTCTATCACCACAGTTATTCCTTCTCTTTCCTTTCAGAACGAGATGGTCTGTAAAAATTCGTTGTAAATCCATTGTAATTTCCTTGGAATAAAGTTTGATTTTATGTAATATTAAAATGCGCTTGTAACATTTATTTACTGATAGGATGTAGGACAAAAAAGCCAATTGGGTTTCTAGTAGTGATAGTTCGACGTAACCGCTTGTATGTATGCTCCCGGCGACACCAGTTCTTGTACAAAATAAGGTTGGCAGCCATTCTATGGCGTATTATAGTATTCTATGAAAGGAATGATTTTACGTAAATAATGGTGTGTATGAGGTGGTGCGATTTACTATTTCGCGATACTGCAAATGTCTCTAAATTCGGGTTACTGCTGCGACCCTCTGCGGCATGTTGAATGCCGGCTGTCTTCACACAAATATTATATTTCACAGATTATCGCGAAATACAGCGTTATAGCAATTGTCTATATAGTTTTATCATGTTCTTGTTTAGTTCAATATCTAAACCACACAAAGGCGGCAGCGATGACGCAAGATATAAGCGATGCGGTTGTTTCGTATTTTGCGAGCTTGTGAGCACCCCTATTTAACACCTCTTGTGCACATGCTAGGCACAATAGCCGGTAGATAGGAAAAGTGGAAATGAGTTTTGTATTTCTCATTGGATGATAATTAACGAATCTCATATGCGTTGGGTGGTAGTTGCGAAGTGGCGCGAACAGTGGATAGTGGATATTTTTACGGCTAGCGGTTTGGGTTATGCGTCTAGATACAATATTTTTGTACAGCACACTTATTTTTTAAACCCTAAGGGTACATTTTTGAAAAAATAAATATTTTATTACGTTAATTTAAGTGTATTAAGGTTAAAAACAAATATGAATTATATTTTTTCCATACTAATTGAAACACTCCCTCTGGCCCCCGGGAAAGGGATTGTCTTGAAAAATCACTAAATATATATTCATTTATTTTATTTACAAAGTATTTTATTAAGTTTCAAGTAAACCGCCCCGTAAAATAAAAAGTTTCATACAAACAATTACACCCTATTTCACCCACGTAGAGGTTGAATTTTCAAAAATCCTTCGTTAGTGTAGTAGATTCCTATGGTATAAAGGGCAGCTACTGTCCAGTGGTTTGTGTTGTGCGTTGATAGATGAGTTCGTTACACAGCAGATTCTTATTTATTTATAGATATATAGATTAAATCTATACATGTAAATAAAATGGAAGTGTCTATCGTTTTATAGTAAAAAAAAAAAAAGTATTTCTGTAAAAGTCACTTTTCTTGTCTTAGTATTCTCTACCTTAATACGGACACGATCCGAGCTTAACTCGTAGAAAGTCTCCTTTTTAGACTTTGTCTCCACTAAACATTGGTTCGATATTTATGTACCGCTTTTCCTACCTGTTTTTCTATCCTGTTACTATTTCGGTTTTGTTGAAACCTTTGATTTGCTTACATTTTTGTCGACAAGATCGTCTGCCAGGGATTTTAATACATTGGCGTAAGAGGGTCAATCTTTTTCATTATAACTTTTCTTGCAGTTAATTGCGATTGCATGACTTGCTCGCACATATACCGCCGCGAATTTCGCCAGGTTTCTTTCCATTGCAGTAAATCTATATTATTACTTGTTTTTATTTTACTAACACAAGTAGAAGATTGTTGAATTTTATTTTCATCAACACTAATGTTACTGTTATATTTTCTTATGTACCTTTGTTATAAAGTATTCTTATTGCAAGGCTCCCCATAGCTCAAATTACCTTGTTTGTTATTTGAGAAAGTTTAATGTTAATCTAGAAGTAAATTACCTTAATTCAAACAAAATATTCAATTCTAATGAGTAAAGTAGGACTAGGAAAAACACAATCTACTAATACTTCTGGTCAAATTCACAGAGCAAGGTATTCATGGGAAATGCTCCTACTCATAAATCGCAGGAAATATAATGGGGTCTGTATGTATTATTATATAAAGGTTGACAAAAGTGTTCTTACAATATTATAAATTTTTGATATTATTGAATACATGGTCAATAGAAACTCTTGGGAAAAAGTGACCGCTACTAAACTGTAGCTAAAATGAAATGTTACATTGGATACGCTCTGATCGCACTGGCAAGGGTGGTGGTGGCGTAGCCATTTACTTGCCATCGGAATATGTATATAATGTCATTGCAATATCACCATCGGAGTATAGAGGATCTGCTGAGTACCTATTTCTAGAAGTTTATATTACTCAGATTCGCAAACTTAAAGCTATCATGGACTCAGCAGATCTCTATGTTCTTCCATCTGGTCCAACTCACCACAACGTGTACACCGAAGATTCATGGATAGACATTATTTGCACTAGTCCAGCGGATCATGTATCATGATCAACTGGCTGTTCCGGAGTTTTCTCGACACGATTTTCTGGTCATGTCGTATATATTAAAGCCCCCAAGCCAAGACCAGTTGTGTATTTACGTAATTTTAATAAAATTGACACCATTCAACCAACCTGCGATGCTAAGAATACAGAAAGGGGACCATTGCTTGAGGCAAATAATATTGACGACAAAATTATTCATTTGAACACGCAAATTCTCTACTTATTCGATAGATACGCACCAGTTCGAGAAGTCAGGTTACGCCGACTTGCTGCACCGTAGATAACTGATAAAGTGCGTAGAGAAATGGTAAGAAGAGATCGAGCTTTCACATTTTTAAAAAGAATCGGAATAGTCTCACCCTTCAACACTATAAGCGAGCACAAAACCGCTGTGATCAGGTGGTAAGAACTGCCAAACGCCGCTACATCCACAATAGTATTATAAACTCCTCTTCTGCAAACGTATGGAACTTCCTTAATTCCCTGGGATATAGAAAATCACATGCCGATTCTCTAATTCCAAATATTTCACTCAATGACTTGAACATCCACTTCTGTTCTGCTTCGCGTCTGCATTATTCCACTAAAGTTACGACTCTCCAGGAACTTATCCAAATTACATGCCATTGTTATTGAGTCTTTCAACTTCAGTTCAGTGACTGATGAGAGAGGATACTAGAAAAGCGATAATTTCAATAAAATCTTCCGCAACCGGTATGATGTCATTACTCCAGTTCTCACTCATATCATCAATTTCTCACATTCTACTTGTGTTTTCCAAAAGTTATGGCTAAAACATTTTTTCTTGCCCCTTGCTAAAGTATCAAATTCATAGCTTCCTTCCCATTTTAGACATATTTCTATACTGAGGTTTCTTGCCAAAGAACTTGAATCATTGGTTCAAAAACAAGTCACCTCTTTCATTTAAAAGTGATGAATTTCCTTAGTACACATCAGTCTGGCTTCCGGCTGGGACACAGTACAACAACAGCATTACGTCAAGTTACAGAAGACTTTAGAGAGGGCATAGAGAGGCATATTTGACTGTTCTTGTCCTTATTGACTTTTCAAATGCATTCAACTATGTCGATCACCACTTACTCCTTGGATTACTTTCACGACTAAATTTCTCCTCGTCAGTACTAAACTTTTTTTTTTTTATAGGATAAGGGTGACAAACGAGCACACAGTCCACCTGATGGTAAGTGGTTGCTGCGGCCCATAGACATCTACATTTATCCTCGTTTGCGAATCAAAATGCAGATGCGTTGTCACCCGCGAGGACTAAGATGGAATGCCTCATTTCCAGTAAAAAGGGCCTCCGGCCACCTGCACTCACCAAGCGAAACGCAGAGGTAAACCTCTACTTCACGCTGGTATTCTGTGAGGTCGTGGTACCACCCCGGTTCGAGCCGGCCCATCCGTGCGACAGCAAAAGCTGTCGCGTGGCTCTACCACTGTTAAAACTGATTTTCCTCTTAACTTCGCAGGCACAAGCAGGCTGTTCGGTTTGGTCAGGATTTTTCCGACTGGTGCGATCTGTCTTTAGGTGTACCGCAAGGCGGCATTCTTTCTGTTCTCTTGTTTTAGGTGTTTATCAATCTTCTAACTACCCACCATCAATGTTGTTACCATCTCTATGCTGACAATTTTCAGTTATACTCACAAGCGTAATTGGCTGAAATTGATACTGCTATCGCAGCTTTTAACTGTGACTTACAAGGTATGTCACACTGGTCGGTGTATATCACACTAACGGTAAATCCCAGTGAATGCCAGGCTATCGTCATTGGTAGTCGTTGGTTGGTGTCACAATTTAAGATATCTGAACTACCATCCATTAACCATGAAAACTGCGTAATACCCTTCAGAACTAGTGTCAAGGATCTGGGTTTAATTATCGTCCCGTCTCTTAGTTGGATATCACAGGTGGTAACAGAGGTTTGTCGTAAAGTCATCTATCGCCTTCAGTTCTTTCTGCCTCCTTCAACTTAATATCTTCTCGTCCAATCTCTAATTCTTTCATTATTTGACTATGCCGATGTTTGTCTCACTAATATTTCTCAGGAGCTGCTAAACAGGTTGGACAGGTTACTTAACAACTGTACACGATTCATATTTGGCCTCCGCAAATATGATCACGTTTCAGAATTTTGCTCTCAGTTAAAGTGGTTGACTATACGCCAGCGCAGAGATTTCCGAATCTTGTCCGTTCTGTTTTCAGTTCTTAATTAGTCTTCCTCATCTCTTTAACTAAAAGAAAGATTTCAATTCCGTAGACACTCATTCTCTCAATCTCCGTTTTTCACACAGTTTATTCTTGTCTCTTCCTCTCTACTATTCCAGGTTTATGTCAAATTCTTTCACAGTTAATTCCATCTCCCTCTGGAACAAATAGCCTGTTGACCTGCGAACTATACCTGCCAAAAATGGTTTAAGAGAAAACTATACGAGCATATCCGTAGCCTCAAAAGTTGAGTCAACTTTATAGGTTTTTAGATATTTATATATACACTTATTGAGATATAGATGTATAAATGTGTGTATTTATTTATAAATGTGTATCAATTATATATATTTTATTTAAATGTGTATATTTTATGTATGTCTTGCATGTATATATTTGAATTGAATGTGATCGTAACAAGTTAACTTCCCAAACTCACTCTCTGTTCTACCCAAGGTAAGCTGGTAGAGAATGCCATATAGCATTAAGCTCGCCTTTTGTACAAATATTTGGTGCAGTAAAGAATAAAATAAATAAATAAAAATATTCAAGTTGAAAAAATGTTAATAAAAATTATTATAAAACTCTTAAAGTGTTGGTAACATTTATCTTTCTTATATTAAGTTCTTTTCAGTTTTGACGTGAATAAGTCTTTAAATTTGCTAACATAATGGGAGGCAATTCAGAAAACTGATGATAATAAAATCGGGGGATACAGTTTGGCGTTGCAGCTACATATCTATCACCTACACTCAAAATTTAATTACACCACTCGATAGGTAAAAGATCACAGAATTCGTAACTTTGAGTGAAAACTATGACGCATCGCGCGCAGCGGAAGTGAGAGCACCGCGATTTTGAAGTCGTTTCGTTACGTAGGTACACGAATTCAAGTAAAACACACAGCCATGTCCACGACACAGTCACAATGCAATTTTTTTTAATACTTTCACCCCAACAAAAAACATTGTTTCATTAGCACGTAAAGTCTACTGATGGAGGTTTTCCTTTTTCGTTATACGAAGGATTTAATTTTTTTTTATAGGATGAGGGTGACAAACGAGCACACAGTCGACCTGATAGTAAGTGGTTGCTGCGGCCCACAGACATCTACATCTATCTTCGATTACGAATCAAAATTTTTGTCACCCGTGAGGACTAAGATGGAATGCCTCGTTTCCATTAAAAAGGGGTCTCCGGTTCTCTTATTTATTATTTTTTATGTTCTTTTTTTTATAAAAACGTTACCCCCACACCACGATTTTCTCCTGTGTCGTGGAGGCAGTTTACAAACATAAATTGCACAAGGACAAACATCCAGACCCGGAACAATTATTTGTAGGCCATACAATTACTTGTTCCGAGCGGGATTCGAACCCGCGGCCCCCAGCGCAACAACTGATTTCTAAGCCACTGCGCCACGGAGCCGTCCGTCTCTACATTCACCGTACGAAACACAGCAGCGTTAAGTTGCTATTTTGCGTTGGTATTCTGTGAGAGCGTGGTCCTTCCCCGGTCGAGCCGAACCATTCGTGCTACAACTATACCAGTAATATTTTTTTCAATCACCAGGCTTGGTAGGCATATTGGCGTTTGAATCAGTGTTATAGTATCAAAACCAGAAGACTCAACTTTGACGCTGCAGTCCGTCGCCAGTCTAGGCATTACACGTTTAGCGTAAGCGAGATGGCATCTATCAGAGGCCATTTCCCGTAGCCGCATCTTACGCCACTTTCGAGACGATATGGGGTGATTAACTCTTAAGCCGCCATTATTGTACATAGTTTAATTACGATTTTACTATACACAAGTAAATTATAAGCCGATCAACAAAAGACTTCGAAGAGAAAATGTAACACGTAGTGATTATATTATACTCTTTGAGAAAATGGAAGCGGGCGGTCACGTGCCAGTACTATTATTCAACGTATTTGACGTTATTACCAGGCAAAGAAATTGTTTTTATTTTTTAAGCTATAACGCAATTTTGAGAGGGTTTTTGGGGCAAGGAAATATCCGAAGCGCTGTTGGAGGTTTCCTCACGATGTGTTCCTTCACCGCCGAACACGTAGTAAATAAGCACTTATAATTACAATTAACAATTTCATTGGTGACAGCGGGGATCGAGCTCGGGTTGCTCGCGTTCTATCAATTTTAAAGCTAGCTAGCCCCTGATCTACTATGGCTCTAAATAATCTAATCTTCTATAACCATATTTTTATGTGTGCCGTGGCAAAACACAATAAATAATTTAAAGTAGGAATATATATTAACTAAAATCAACAGAAAATACTACTGAGCCTGCAAACCTGGAAAAGTTAGATTATAAAATATCACTAAAAAGTTTTAACATAATAACCCAACTTTTAAGGAGTATATAAATAAATACTTAAGTATATTATTATCGTATGTAATGGCGGTATATTCTTTTATATTCTTATTCGTCTTGCTCGTATTGTAAGAGGCGACTATAGAAAATATTTTAAGCAGATCTCATGACGATTTCTGTATTCAAACGAATATTACACATTGAATAAAAGTAATTTTACGGATTTTTATAGCGCCGAATTTAATTTATTAAAAGTGTTTATTTAATTTTGACTCCTGACGTTTTGTAAAATATTCGCATAACCAAAATCACATTAAAATATATTTAGTTGTATATCCTCTCTCTGATTGAGTTGAGTGGTTTTATAAAACAAAATCTATTATCGCAACATTTTCCAGTGTCCATAATCTAGATGATGTGTGCAACAAACATTTAATGATAAATCTCTCAGACATAATCTATAAAAATTGTATCGTTTATGAAGTGCATTATTATTAAGTGTAGCACAAAGACGATTTAAGCATTTTCAGTTTGAAAATTTTTGTGTAAGATAAAGTTCACTCTAATCGCTTTGTTAAAGATACTTAAACAGCCATCCAAGCCGTCTGTGAAAAAGTGGAGCATATCTACAGCAATACAAAAAGTAATAATGAACTTATGTATTGATAATAAAATGAGTCCATTTGTGGTTAACACAGATGCTACGTGAGTGGAACGGCAACAAACTGAAGCACGTCGGAAATCATTTATTTGTTGAAATAGTGATAATGGTGACGAGAAATAAACCACTATATGAAAGTTACATAGTAATCGTGTTACACTTAATGTGAAAGTTTATGTCTTCATTAAGATATCAGACCAACGTATTTAACCACTCATTAAAATTTTAAAATGCTTGGCGAAAAGATTGCATCCATCTACCGTATTACACAACCGTTGGTACACTTTTACTAACATTTTTTTTTACTTGAAGAGAAAACTGTTAAATGGTACAGTTGGATCTAAAAGTTAAAGGTTTTAGACAAAATTCGAACGCTAATACTATTCACGTTAATGCCTAAAATATGGCAAAAAGTTGTTACAATTAACGGCATATAAAATATTATTTATAATTACATTTGTTTTTATAGGATAAGGGTGACAAACGAGCACACAGTCCACCTGATGGTAAGTGGTTCCTGCGGCCCATAGACATCTACATCTATCCTCTATTACAAATCAAAATGCAGATGCGTTGTCACCCGTGAGGATTAAGATGGAATGCCTCATTTCCAGTAAAAAGGGCCTCCTGCCACCTGCACTCACCAAGCGAAACGCAGAGGTAAACCTCTACTTCACGCTGGTATTCTGTGAGGTCGTGGTACCACCCCGGTTCGAGCCGGCCCATCCGTGCGACAGCAAAAGCTGCCGTGTGGCTCTACCACTGTTAGTAACATACTCGTATTATCAAATAAGTAATTTTTTTTTAAATTTGGGACAGTATAAACGATACTACGGGCATTTCTGTAGTTTCTGAAGAAGAAGGGGACGGCGCAGAAGAAGGAGGAAAATGTAGTAGGAGAAGCTACAGTTTTTGAAATTTTAAGCTTTTACATAATGATTTCTTATATTTACGCGAACACTACACATTGAATAAAACTATTTTTTACGGATTTCATCGCGTTTAATTAACTTATTTTATATTCCCGACGTTTCGGTTGCTTTCCAGCAACCGTGGTCACCTGTTGAAGACTGCATCTCAATTATAACTAGGAAACTAGAGGAAAACAACATGCCAGCAGAATATGCAGTATTACTCAGACATTGCCTTACATCTGGCTACCTATTGTGGAAGGAACAGTTTTACAAGCAAGTAGATGGTGTTGCGATGGGCTCACCGGTATCTCCCATTGTCGCCGATATTTTCATGGAGGACTTTGAGGAGAAAGCCCTGCTTACTGCACCAGTAACTCCAAGTTTCTACAAGCGGTACGTAGACGATACTTTCACAATTTTACCATCAGACAAAGTAACTGCATTTTTAGAACATCTTAATTCCATAAACTCTAAAATTCAGTTTACTATGGAGTTAGAGGCAAATAATTCTTTAGCTTTCCTAGATGTGTTAGGCATTCGAAATCCTAATAACACCGTAGGTCACACTGTGTATAGAAAAAAGACCCATACAAACCGTTACTTAAACAAAAATCACCCTTCACAGTTAGCTACCGTGGGCAAATCTTTGTTGCAGAGAGCACGAGGGATCTGTGACAGCAAACACCTGGCCGCCGAGCTTCAGCACGTCAAGCAGGTTCTGCACGACAACAAGCTTCGGGTTCCGCGCCTACGTCACAGTGACCGAGTGAAGCCGGCCACAGTCGAGCGTGTGCCTGCTGTACTACCATATGTCAGAGGTGTCACAGACAAGATTGGCTACATCTTGAAGCGAGCTTCTATTAGAACATTCTTCAAGCCGCCGAAGAAGATTAGTCAGTTCTTACCATCCGTCAAGTGTAATATTCCTCTACAAGATGCAGGAGTATACAAGCTTCATTGTGAGTGTGGTCTCTCATATATAGGGCAAACAAAACGATCAATAAAAACCCGCGTAAAAGAACACATAGCTGACGTGAAGCACCAACGTTCCGTGAAGTCTGCAGTTTGTGATCATATCCTACACGGCCCCCGTCATTACATTAGATTTGATAAACCACAAGTCCTCGCGAAAGAACATCGATTCCTCCCTAGGATGATACGTGAGGCTATTGAAATTAAAAAACATCCTAATTTCAATAGAGAGGGAGGCTGGGTACTACCACCTGCTTGGGATCCTGTAATTCATAAAATTAAAACTAAACCCAAGCATACCACTGTAAGACTTCAAGATACAGTTAGTTCATTCTGCGTAGATCGGACCAAAATTAATAATTAAAAAGCTGAAGGTACTCCGGGTTAACTTTGACATCGGGACGTTAATCACCTCAGTCCCCCGTGACCACGGTTGCTGGAAAGCAACCGAAACGTCGGGAATATAAAATAAGTTAATTAAACGCGATAAAATCCGTAAAAATAGTTTTATTCAATTTTAAGCTTTTTCCTAACCCACGAAAGAAAAATAAAAAAGCCTTATAAATGTCCGTTAGTTTTGGTTTCCGCTTACAACATTATAAAAATAAATTGTATCATTATTTTAAAATAACTATAAAATTTATTTTAATTTATTCCATTAAACTTAATTCTTTCATTAAATGCGTGATTTTTTCTGAAATATCGCTATATTCAAAACCATAGACAAGTAGATTTGAGTAATTTTTAATTCACAATTTAAATAACGAGGAAGTAACAACCGTTATTTTATTTCCTTGTTTCTCTATCAGTTTTAGATCGCTATAGCATGAATGTGAGTAAGTTAGAAGATCAGGAGTGATGTTAACCATTTAAATTGAAACTAACATGATAAATAGTTTAAGCAGTGCTTTTGCTTTCTTAGCTCTTAAATTGAAACACAACAAATGCTTCACTGCTGATTCGCGGCAGAGATAGTTAAAATAGGGTGATTTGTATTTAGACGGACGTGTCGGAGTAACAATTTCATTTCCAAGTGGAAGCCAACCTAGGAAATTAATTTATTGCCGTGTTTTCTAAAAGCCCGTTTGAATTATTACTTATTTAATCGTAATATACCTTATATATAGAGGGTTCAGCGAGCATGACAAACGCTCTCTTACCTATGATATATTTTCTGTGTGGCGGCCGGTCACGTCGTATGCCGTACGTGCCGCTACGCCACACACCACTTTCCACTCGGGCCTAAGGCTACGAGTTACACACGTTTCAGGGCTACTGAAAGGCAGTTTATAAGATAATTGTTTTGCGGTAAAAATAAATATCGTAATACCGTTCAAGATATAATCAATAAATTTTTAAAGTTACACACATATACCGGGTGTCCGGTGGCAGAATTAGGATTTCAAAATTAAATAATAAAAAAACTGCAAAATATTTTTTTTTATTTCAATGACTATAACAAAGAAGGGAAGTGCGGGTTTTATTTCTTAAAAATTATTTCGTCTAAATGTTGACCATCACGTCGGACACACTCTTGGAATCTGGCTTCAGTATTGCGCGCCACTCGCTGGAGAAGGGACGTCGGGATGCCATTAACCTCGCGAACGATATTTTCTTTTAATGCTGAGATGGTCGGTGGGGCGGTTTCATAAACTTTACTTTTGAGGTACCCCCACAGAAAAAAGTCCATGGGGGTAAGATCCGGCGACCTGGGTGGCCAGGGGATGTCAGCAAAACGGCTTATCAATTTGTTAGGGAACAAATCACGAAGAAGCGCCATGGTCTCTCTAGCAGTGTGAGGCGTGGCGCCATCTTGCTGAAACCATGTCTGTGAACTGTAGGCAGGATGTTCTCTTAATATTGGCAGGAAAAAATCGTTAAGCATTCGCCGATAAGAAACGCCGGTTACAGTAATGGCTTGTCCTTGACGATTTTCAAAAAAATAGGGTCCGATTATTCCTCTGCTTGACAATGCACACCAAACCGTCACTTTGGGACTGTGAAGTGGCTGTTGATGTTTCAATCGCGGGTTCTGTCCTTTAGGTGACCAATAACGGCAGTTCTGTTTATTTACACTTCCATTTAAATGAAAATGGGCTTCATCGCTCCAAAAGATTGTGTTCACTGTACGAAATCGCTGCAACATTGTTTCGCAGAAACTTTTGCGCCAATTGTAATCATTAGGCTTAAGCGCTTGCACAATTTGAATTTTAAAGGGGTGAAGTTTAAGGTCCTTTTTCAATATTTCGTGCACAATCGTTTTTGGGAGCCCTAGAGCAGCCGCTCTCTTACGCACGGACTGTCGCGGGTTATCGCGTAAACTGTTTGCGACAAGTTCGATGTTGTCATCAGTCCTCGACGTTCTGCTGGATCCCGGCCGCGGATTATTTGCTGCTGAACTTGTTTTTCTGAACCTCCGCACCCACAATCGAATCAAATTTTCGCTTGGCGCATCACGTAACCGTCGGATATTGTACCGCGAACAAAATCTTCGACGAGCAATAGCACAGGAATCGTTTGCTTTAAAATAAGCTTCGATTGCGAACGCACGTTGTTCACCCGTCCACTGCGACATCGTGACTAAGGAACCCGCACGAATGACGAATCGAACGTGACCCCCCCGCCCGCCCCTCCGCTAACGGTTCGAAAACAGTTCGAAATTTAAATCCTAATTCTGCCACCGGACACCCGTTAGTAAGTAAAAGCAAAAAGTTTTGTATCGGATCTGTTATAGGGAAATATGGTGGATATAATGTTACATATTATGGCCTGATGGTTACTTACATAAATTATATCATATGAAACAATATAAAAATTATTTCTACCTATTACAATATATTATTTCAGGTCGGGACCATGTTTTATGTTTTGCATGTTCTAAGATCATATTGTAACGTCTGTAAAACTAACCAACTGAGGAAAATATGTAAATTTTATTGTAACTTTATCTTTCGAAATCCGATCTTTTATTATTGTTTATTATACCAGAGGCAGCTGAACTAAGTAAGTGGCGCAAATATTAGTCTCTGAGAGATGATTTCATATTTGTGCCATTTGCTGTAGAGACTATCGGTCCGTGGGGTCCAGGTGCGGTGAAGTTTCTAAAGGAACTCCATCCGCAACTGTTCGTTGCTGCTGGTGATAAGAGAACTGGTTCTTTTCTCCCTTAAAAGGCTAAGTATAGCCATTCAGCGAAGAAATACAGCCAGCGTTCTTGGCACGATACCGCGGGTAGTAGGACTGTATGATAAATAATTTACTAGTTTTTTTTAATAAAGTTTTTAAATTGTATATAATAAAATGTTTTATATTATGTTATGTAAATAAAGTTAAAAAAAAATATTATATCTTATAAGTAGCTCTATAAAATTAAAAAAGTAAAACTTGTATTAGGAAAATTTACGAATTGAACTTAATTTTATCGGTACAGTTGTCATCCTTAGTAATGATAAACATCATTAGTAATGCTATTTATGGCAGTTTTTTCGCGGAAGAGTCATGTTGCAGCTATATTATGGTTGTAGCACGGGTGGGTCGGCTCGACCGAGGAGGGACCACGCTCTCAGAAAAGCTGCATGAAATAGCAGCATAATGCTAAAGTATTTCGTATGATGAGTGTAGAGAGCGGGAGACCCTTTTTACTGGATCGTATCCAATAAAAAGTGCATTCCAACTAAGTCCTCAGAGGTCTCGAAGATAAATGTAAATGACTATGGGCCACAGTACCCACTTACCATATTTTTTGTAAATTTTATTTTGTTTTAAGATTTTAGAAACATGTAATAATAGCATTTCATTTAAATTTACTGCTAAAATGGGTTTTGTGTCGGAAAATTTTGCGATTTCATCCTCGCGTCCCAAACGCAGACCGCGGCGCTGTAGCACGGCGGATGGCGGAACTACAACCATAGCTCGCTCGGGGTCAATGTGCGGTCAAGCATAGCGTGATCATTATTTATTCCTATGACCATCTTTGCAAGCCGTATGCTGTGTGTATAAAATTAATATTCCTGGAAAACCGAACTTTGCTAGGAATCAGAAAAAATTAATAATTTTGTAAATAGACGTGTTTTATATGGATATAGTAATTACGAGGGACTAACTACTGTTTATGCCCAAAAATGGTCATTTTGAGGCGCACCTAATCACGTCCGACTTCGTGAATCGTCCGATGGCACCAGTGTCACGCGCATCGCGGGGCGGGGTTAGCGGTAGGCAGCTTCCCAGCGTGTGACGCTCGTGGGCGAGAGGTAGTAGCTCGCTGGCCGCGATGCGGTGAATCCGCGTATCTCGGTTATCGCGGCAGAATTTCACGCGACCGGTGTAGGGTTCAGATGGTTAGATTTAGTGCGTGTTGCTTCGCTACGTAATGGGTTTCGTGAAAACCGCCTCGGATTAGGTTGTCTAGGGTTAAGTTCTTGACAAGAGGTTTGTATTATGTTCGACTGATTAAAGTAACTTCTTTGAAAGTAATTGTGCAAATTATATAGTGATTGCGTTTGAAGTGAATTTTGCAATCTTTAACTTGCTCGGGTGACGCGGAATTTCGCACGCGCGCGCCGAGTAGATATACGGTCTAGGATTCGAACCGCGCATTCCTTGTTCGGGAGCGTCTCTCGGTTGATTGTCTGGAAATCATTGTAATTGTGCCGTCGCGTTAAGTGCACTTTTTTGTGTGTTGGCTGGTTTGTTAGTTTTACGTGTCAACGAGGCGTATTTTGAATTCTTATCGTGGCGTGGTGTTTGATGTCGAACGAAGGAACTTAGTTGTGTTTAACGCTTAACCGTGTGACTCATGAAGAGATCGCGTTAGTTCCCTATTTGTAATTTGGCGATAAGTGAATCCGGGACATTGAGTGCTAAGCTTTGAACTACTGTCCGTTACTGTGTCGGGTATCACGTGTTCGATTCTACGATGAATGTGGAATTAGGCGAAGTTAAGTTAGTTAAATGTACAATGAAGTTAATAGACTGAAATAGTGACAGGAAGAAAGAAATGGTCCAGCGGGGAAGACTGCTGGAGTGATGCAGCATTGTGGGGCAGCCTGGAAATCGGCCGCTGCCGGTCACTTCAACTGGTCCAAGTCTCAGACACATACACATCACTAAACACTACTTGCCATGCACCTTACACCCATTTACGGCCTGACCGAGCCTTGGGGCGATCTTAGAGTCGGAAACAGGTACGTACTATATTTTTCTAGCATTCTCCCATATAGTTTAGTATGATAGGACATTTTTCCATGTGGCCGTTGGGCCCGACCTGCGGCTGCCCGTCGGGCAGGCTGCTGTGGGCCCCAGCCAAGGCGATCTTTGCAGGGGCAGCTGCGGGCCGTAACAACTACATTGATTAAAATCATAATGGAATAAAATTATCTCAATCGAAAAAAATTACAAAGTTACCTCTTATTTTCATGTAATACCATTTTTCTCAAAACCTCAGGTTACAATTACATATGTACGTCAGGCCTTTTTTACACATTTTAGGCCTGTGTGGCAGCACTGTCATCGCGCCACAAGCGAAACACATCGAAGCCTGAATCGCGCTAACAAAGTTCCGAAATTAACTCGGAGCGTTGGCCGCTCCCCGGGCAGAACACCTTGCCCGGCGGGAGATCTCCCCTTTTCCTTCCTACGGCCACACCTGAACTCCTCCTATGCTAACGTCGGTCGCGTACGTCGGTCGCGCGTACTAATGTACATTGTGTTCTATATAGCCCCACACTACGACGCTGACTACAGCGGCGCGTAGTTTGCAATGCGCCGCGTACCGCGCGCGTCGGTCTCGCTCGTCAGCGCCGTGTACGTCGGTCGACGGACAAATGTGGAATAGTGCGGGTGCCCTCACTCTATTACCGACGATCCACGCGTGCACGTACAGTTGCAATGAATATCGATACAGAACATCTTATTTACCTAATGATTTGCACAAAGATGGGAGAGCAAATTACTGGGTAGAAGTTTTCGAGGCTTTATTTCCGGATTACAATAATGAGGATGATAGTAATAAAAGGAGATCTGTAAGTAAAAGACAATGTTAACAATCATAATTAATAACATTGTATTTTACTGACCGATCTCCTTTCCGAAATGAACTTAGCAGACGACTGTACCGTTATAGAGCTCGGTATAGCACTACGGTATTTTATTTCTCGCTGACGTACGCGACCGACCGTACCGACCGACGTCAGCGTAGGAAGAATTCAGGCCTTAGACCAGTAACGGAGTACTAGTAAATTTTAGTTTGTGACACTGTTTACGTACCTAATTTTTTTTTGTAAATATGTACTTGTTTAAATAGTTTTTCTTTATTGTTTAGTATGTTTAATTTTAAGATAAAAGAGTTGTATAAGTTTTATTGTTAGTAATTTAACATCTATATTATAGAAAATATATTCATTAACAATTTTGAAAACATAATAATGAAAAGATCAGCAAATAACCAGATAACTAATTTCATTGTATGACTAAATGCCTCTTTAGTCTATAAGTCGTAAACTCGATTGCTAATCTCTAGGTCCGGGTTTGATCCTTGGTCAGGTCTAAATTAATTGTTTGTTTTTTTTTTACTTAATTATTGGCCCTCAGCAGGGAGACCAAATGGCCGTAGGTTAGATTTTTTTTTATTTTTTTCTTTTTAAGAAAGGGAAAGGGAAAGAAACCGGCGGACGATGTGGGAGGTATCAAGGAGCACCGCCTTCTGCATTTGAGCCCGGAGCGGTCCGTACGGAGTCCCAGTAACCTCATATGACCCGAAAGTTTGACCGGGATCAACCCGTTTGCAGAGATGACTACATGCATAATTTCTGTCGGCAGACCACCCCACATATCGGTCACCTCGTGGGCCAGGTACATATATTTTGTTTTTTTATCTGCTTTATCTGCTTATCTTTCGGCTTTCACGAGGTTCTCTTCATATGGAATGGTAATGTCGACCAAAACTATCCTTGACTGTGCCCGATCCATCTGCACAATATCAGGCTTTTTCGCAAGTATAATCCTGTCTGTGATGATGGCCTGGTCTCAGAAGAGCCTCACGCGGTCATTTTTGTGCACGGCTTCCGGCAAGTACTTACAATAAGGCAGTTTCCGATCCACGAGACTGTATTTCAGAGCGAGCTCCTGGTGTAGAATCCTAGCTACTAGGTTCATCATCATCATCATTACAGCCCTTCACAATTTCACTGCTGAACATAGGCCTACCCCAAGAAATGCCACAAAGTACGGTCCTGAGCCACCTGCATCCATCGACTTCCTGCATATCTTACCAGGTCGTCCCTCCATCTAGTGGGGGCATGCCCTACACTTCGCCTGCCGGTACGAGGCTACTACTCGACAACCTTTTTTCCCCATCGGTGGTCGGTTCTTCGAACTATATGGCCGGCCCATTGCCACTTCAGCTTAAATCCGTTGGGCTAAGTCGGTCACTCTGGTTCTACTGCGGATATCCTTTTTATCATTTCTAAGTTTATCACGCAGAGAAACTCCCAGCACAGCCCTCTCCATAGCTCGCTGAGCGACCTTGAGCTTCCTCATACGGCCAGCAGTGAAGGACCATGTCTCAGATCCGTAAGTCATCACTGGCAACATGTACTGGCTGTACAGTCTCATTTTCAAGTTTTGAGGTGTAATTTCCCGAACGCTGCCCAACCGAGTTGAATCCGTCGATTGACCTCTCGGTCGAGGTTGGACTTACCTAGTCGGTCTATATGTCCCAGGTAAACATACTCGTCAACAACTTTGAGCTTAGCTACTAGGTTGTGTCTGTGCAAATACTCAGAGTTAGAAAGCGCCAAACAACCGGAAATTACCTAATTGACTTACCGGATATCGACGGTGCCATCCTTTAGGATGTATCTGCGATAGTTGTTGGTGTTGATAACCTGATCCTATTGCACAGACAAAACCCGGTTTTTACGAAGAGGTCACCAAAATGTGCCCAGTGAATTGAGGCAACTGTGTCTAAGAAAGGATCATGAAGAGCCTTGTAGAACCTTCCGGCGAGCTCCTTCTCTTTCCATATGGTCTGCCGGTCGTAAATAGACTGTACTGCTGGGTCTTGCCATTACTTGTTGGCTAAGGATAGAGGGGGTTAGTCCTTTATAACACGAAAATGACGCCTTTGTAGAATGTATCATCCGATTTTGTCAGGAAGAAATTACAGCGGCTAAACACTTCGCGATTATGCATGGTGAGAGCGCTTATAAAGCCGCGCCTACCATGTTTCCGCGGAAAGTACAGCCTCTCTACTGATGATCTCGGATGATGCATCTTGTGGGATGTCATAACAGTGCGGACTTTTATATCCAGAGCGTTCAGTTCGGTCTGAGTCCACCTGAGTATACCAAAGGTATAAATGGGAACAGGTATGATCCAATCGTTATAAGTGTGTGTCTCATTAATGCCCGACAAAAGACTGTTAAGCACTTTGTCAAGCGTACATAAAACACATCGCAAACTAACTGTTTCATTTTCGCCTCATCGGTACCTATGTTCTGTACACATATCCAAGCATCGGTATGTTTCAGCCTCGGATAGGGTCATGTTGATGGGCATAGATAAGTCTATGCCCTTAGTTAGCAACCCTACCCCTTTCGACATGTAGGACCGCACACTTATCAGTCCCTAGCTCCATTCTAATAGAATTGCTAAAATCACAAGTGATGTTTAGCAATTCCATAAGATGGGAGCGACTGGAGGCGAATAACTTGAGGTCATCCATACAGAAAAGTGAGTCACTTTAGTACCTCCTTTCCAAAGTTGAAATTCCCTCCCGGAACCCTCCAGTAAGGTACTGAGAGGGCTTAGAGAGAGGCAAAATTAAAGGTTGAACTCAAATAATCGTCCTGGAAGATACTCCTTCTTATCCTTATGTGGTTCTCCGCAGCCGTTATCCGCTAGCCTAGATGACAAAGGATTGTACTCCACTGCCCCATACACTGCCCGAGGAAGTCTCTAACTATACAGTCAACCTAGTACAGCAGCTAGAGGACCTCTTCAGCCATGTATGTGGCACCGAGTCGAATGCCTTTTTGTAGTCAATCCAGGCGACGGAGAGGTTCCGACGGTTGCGTTTAATCACCTTGCCAATGACCGCGTCAATGCAGTGCGGTGGTTCTTTGGTTCCACGACCACCGCTCCGAGAACTATTTTGAGCGCGCGACATCATTGATTTGAGTTCAGGTGACGAGTGATTCTCGCGCTCAAAATGGATGTTAGTGTCTTGTATATGGTAGATAGACAGGTTATGGTACAGTATTTGCTTGGGCCTGTGGTATCTTGGTCTTTAGGAACCAAATGAGTGATCCCAATAGTGAAGAGGCTCGTGAGCGGCTTCTGGCCGAGAGCCCTTTGAAACTGTTGGGCGAGCACAGTGTGACATACCATTAACCCTTTCAGCCAGTAGTGCACACTCGTGTTAGTTGAGCCCCTGACTTTTCCAGTTCGGGGCCCTTCGAACCGCCTCAGCTACGTCGTTTGGCGTTATAATGATGGGGTCCATGGGCATAATATTCGCACAGTGACTCGCCACAACTTCCGCCCAAGGGCCCTCGCTGTGGTTTACGGGCTCTGACCACAGGCCGCGCTAGAATGCTACAGTGTTATGTTATTATTATTACTATTAGTTTATTTATTAGTGAGTTCGTTTTTTATAAATTTATACGAGTAGCTTATGCATAATTTTTGAAATTGAATTTACTGTTCGCCCTTGCTTATTTATGTTCTTCCGAAATATGTATAAATAATTACGAATAACATTAGTAATTGAGCGACCAACAACAGGCAACATTATTTCGCATTTATTACGCGCTGATCACGATAGCGCTTGAGTTTCGTAGAAAACAAGAAATATACTACTCTCTAAGTACATAGTATGTATCGATATTTTCAGGTCACTTTACTCTAAGAATAATACATATATATGACAATTTCGTTATTGCGCTTTGTTTACCATATTCCATCGACTTATTTATGTGAAACATGTACAACACGATCTTTTTTTTTTGGCATGAGTGCGATGCACAGTAACACAGTCTTCATGTCCCAACGGAGCGATGGCGACTTCCTATATATAAAAAAGTATTCTGTGGCGACTGATACGTGAAACAAAATATATAGTCCCACCAACTTATCTGTGAACTGACAGCTGCGGCAAAATTGTGAACTACAACCGCCATTTAATCAAATGTCACTCGATACGTCATTGTTTTGAGAGTATATAGAAAAATAAAAAATGCCGAAAACCATTAATAGTGATGCCCGAAACATTATTTTATAAGTATTAAACTTTTGTGAGCAAGAAGCTCGAGGGTAAGCACCGATAATGCCTTTCAATCAGGTCTATAAAAGAGTATCAGCTGCTACAGGTCAGTATTGCTATGTTTTGTTTCTTCCTTTTGTATTTCCGATAAATGGATTGGTTAATGCAATTCATTTCTTTTTCAGATGTAATCAAGGATTCATTTCCAAAATAGTTAAAGAACCAGAAACCGCATAAACCACAGGAACGCAAATTACAACGCCTGGTAAAAAAGGCATAAAGGCATATTATGTAATTAAAGTTTAAATTGTTCAATTATGATATTTTTGTTTCTTCTTGTTCTTGGACATATATCTGTTAAATCTGTGTTCTAGTCTTTTTATTCCGTGACTAATTTATTACCCTAGTATGTGGACTCTATGTAGGAATATAAGACACTTAGATGGGAATATTCCCGAACTGGCAACACTTCAGCGCAGAAGCGCCAAGGTGTCAGTTCACAGATAAGTTGGTGGCACTATACTTGAAGTCTCGCATGACGTGAGACGGACGAGAATTTATGCCATGGATAAACAAATAGTAAGCGCCAAATGTATTTTATTCATTAATTTGAAAAGTGTATTGAATGAAACTATTTTTACGGAATTCATTTCGTTTAATTAACTTATTTTATATTCCCGACGTTTCGGTTGCTTTCCAGCAACCGTGGTCACAGGGGTGGTTTCCCCTGTGCTGGAAAGCAACCGAAACGCCGGGAATATAAAATAAGTTAATTAAACGTGATAAAATCCGTAAAAATAGTTTCATTCAATGTGTAGTGTTTGCGTAAATATAAGAAATCATTATCGAAAAGTGTAATTAACTTTTAAAAATCCTAAAATAAAGCACTAGATATTATATAAGTGATATCATTTATTACATTTTTCGCTCGATAATAGGCACCACGACCAGAAAAAACTGGTGTATGGTGACAATAAGAGGTATCTTTGTGATTTTTAGAGTTCCGTACCTCAGAAGGAAAAAACGGAACCCTTATAGGATCACTTTCTTGTACGTCTGTCTATCTGTCAAGTCCCTTTTTCTCAGGAACGCGTGGAGGTATCAAGCTGAAGTTCATATCACATACTCAAGTCAACTGTCCCTTGGAGCTGTGAAAAAATCAAACTTCTAAGCCAACGCAATCAAAAGATACAGCCGTTTATGCCGCAAATTTTCGACATTCGTAAGGGTATCAAAACCTACAGGGTAGTTCCCGTGAACTCAGAATCTTAAAATTTGGTACGAAGCAACGTATTATAGCACAGATAAAGGAAAAATTACGTAAAGCATAAATTTTTAGTTACATCATATAATAAAATTATTTTTAATAATTTTAAACTTATATACCTACGGATTTGTTCGGAACCCTCGGTGCGCGAGTCCGACTCGCACTTGGCCGGTTTTATTTTCTATCGAGAATAATTTTATTAAAATTAAAATTTTTCGTTACTTTGTACTTGATTTAGATATGTAAAAATCCGATCGACGAGTGGCAATTTGTGATATTTGTTATTATATTGTGAGTTAATTGTTAATGTTGCGGTAGTTAAGAATAGCCGTATTCATTCAGATATAAAACTCAGTAATGTAATGGAGTTTTAAAAGTGAAGTGTCTTTACAATAATAACAAGACACACAGTATTATGCATTAAAATATTATTGCTTTGTGCATTTATCTTCCATCTATGTCAAATTAATCTACCTATTCAACTTTTTACTTATATCTAAATGTGCTCTTGAATTCGCCCTTTTATCGCTCGTAAATAGTTTTTCCCACATTCTTTTGGGAGACGTATTTATGTCTATAAAAGTAAAATTTATTACAGTAAGTTCTATTTGACTAGCGAAAAGACTCATCTGTCCGTAACTATCCGTAATTTTCAAACTTTTCAAGTCCATAGTGACAAAAATAAATGATTTTATTTACTTATCTAGTTTACCGATAAATAAAGACAGTCTTTATGTTAAATTAGCTCATCTTATAAGGCAGATCGTGATTATTAACGATAGTTAAAAACTTAATTCCGAAACTCTGTTTTCTATTTTCTTTCACGCTAGGTAGATGCAAGTGCACTCTTGCCCATCCCCATTAATTATTTTACTATTATAGAAAACGGTGGAACATCATAAGTGCCAAAAATATGGTGTGGTTTATTATTTTAGCACTTATGATTTTATATAAAAAAATGCGTGAGTGTCGTAGAACACTCGGTTGGAACGAAGTTCCTTGCGTAGTGTATTATTATTGATAAACGTAGGTATTATATTATTGATTAACAAATACAAATAAATGAATTACTAGCTTCTATTAAAATGAACCGTCATTTGAAATAAAATAATATTTCTTTTATGGCAAGGTAAGAAAAAGTGCGAGGGAGATGGATATTATTCCATCTCACTTCCTTATTTCGCCGCCAAGGCGGTCTAAACTATGACACAAGGGGTTGTGACGAAAAAATATTACACTTTTTGTCGCCTAGCTCCCATCCGCCAAACCCGTACCGTCCGATAAGGAACTTCGTTTCAATAAGATAAAAAAAAAGAAGATAATTTACAAATCTACAAATGTTTCATATTTAAGAAAAAAAAAGTGTATTTTCTTAAATCAAACATTTATTTTTACTTTAAATGATCACGGCAAATATGCGCGTAAAGTTCATTAAATTGTTGGTAGGGCTCAATTTCGGCTTACGAGTCCGTTTAGATTGATACAACCCTATTATAGAATTATTATTTGATGCATCCACTGATGTGTTCTGGTTTAAAGGGTCAAATCAGAACAGAAGGGAGATCAGGCGCAAGACCAGCGGCTGTAATAAATAGCTAACTTCATGACTCTGGGCTGCTACTGAGTATTTATTGAGAGAAAAAAATAACTGGTTTTGGGCCCGGACCTGGATTTGAACCTGGGAGCTCATGACAAGTAATCGCATTTACGATCACTAGACTAATGAGTCACTAGACTAATGAATCTTGATATACAGTGCTATTTTGCAATAGCCGCCCAAAGGAGTCAACCGCTTTTCGGCTCACTAGAAATTTTAACGAATATCAATGATATTATACACAAAAAAGATACAAATTTATTATGGTAATTAGCAAAAAGATTATATGAAAATCAAAACGGGATCAAGAAATCTGAATAAAAGAATTGTTTTGATATTTGTTTTCAGATCATTAGTTCTGATAATCTAATATTAAAAAAAAATATGGTAGAGATGTACCAATTCGGAAGAAACTCGACTCGAGTAAACTTAAGTTGAAATTCACGAATACTACTCCAGTTACGCAACTCGAATCGGCGGAACAAAGCTGTGTCAGTTTGTTACAAATATTTTATATTTTGTAATTATAGTTTGTATGTATATATTGTTCTTCCATCCAACACAATTATTATTAAGTTATTATTAAGTAACTGGAGTGCGCGTACTAGAGCAAAATTTATTTTCACTCGAGTACCGAGTCACACTAATTCACTCGATTGAATCAAGTGAAAACAGAGTTCGAGTTGCATCACTACTGTAAAAATAAAGTCTATGGTTAATGGTTATATACTTTAAAAGAATTTTTGGTAGCAAAATTAGTAAATAGCAAAAATAATTACACTACACCTAGAATTTTGGAAAATATAAATAAGCTATATAATTTATGATGAATTACCTAAAAAAATGACAAACACAGGTCTTACAAACTTATTAGTATGTTAAAATTGACAAAGTATTAAAGTTTTATATTATTAGTAAAATCTAAATTAAATAATTGATAGAAAATATACATAAAATAGTTTTTGTGTATGTAAAAAGAAAATTAGAATCTAGGGGTCGAGGGATTTAAGGAAGCTTCTCTATTTGATGTAGCTTCATCGGCTTTGAAGAGCGATTCATTTAACTGCATTTAGGTATAATTATGTATTCAGCAAGTTGCTCCATAAACTTGACAATACCAAATGGCATCAAACATGGATCCTGGATTTATGCCAGCCATAGCAGATAGACAGTATAGATAGTAAATATATTTACGTGTTAATAAGTAGTAATTATTTGTACTAGAAGCAAAAATACAGTTTGCATAAGTATTGTAACTTAGTTAAGCCATTTTTACTCGTGTAATTGTTATATCATTGTTTTTCTTTTATAGGATAGGGTAACAAACGAGCACAGTCCACCTGATGGTAAGTGGTTGCTGTGACCCATAGACATCTACATTTACCCTCAATGAAGAATCAAAATGCAGATGCGTCGTCACCCGTGAGGACTAAGATGGAATGCCTCTTTTCCAATAAAATGGGTCTCCGGTTCTCTACACTCATCATACGAAACATAGCAGTATCAAGCTGCCATTTTACGCTGGTATTCTGTGAGAGCGTGGTCCTTTCCCGGTCGAGCCGACCCATTCGTGCTACAACTATATTACTAATATAGCTGCAGCATGGCTCTACCACGTATAAAAATATTTCAATTCAAATTCAATTCCCGTTAGATGCGATAAAATTTATATTAATTTTGCAATCTATAGATTATGAGGAATAAATCGACATTCATTTCATAAGGTGTCCCTAAAATTCATGGTGGGCCCATTCTCCATACAAAATGAAATTGTCTCCTTTGCAATGAAGGTTCAGAATAAGTAACAGGTGAAGAAAAATTAATTAAAAAAAATCTCAAACATTCTGTCCTTTTTATCATTTAAATTTAAAATGCGTGGAAGTGCATTATTTTAACTGATAGGTCGATCGTTTAGCAAAAACGTCGTAAATTGAATCGCACATAGAGAAGCACGCGTACGCGTAGGTGTTGCCCTTAAACCACATTCAGTTTGGGATAATTCAAATAAAAGTAGAAGCCTTATTTACTTGTATTTTTGAAATATGTAATAACGGTTTATCATTATTTATATATTTGAATTTAAATTTAAAATTTGGCTATATCAATAAAGATGTTATATCGATATATTTTTATATAGTTATTAAATAGGTGTAGATTTCGTTCCGTTTGTTAATAACCTTATAGCCAAGGAATTAATTTTGTTAAGGTTCTAGTGGAATGGTACGAATTATCGTTACTGAAACTACACGTAATGTTATTTTGAGTATCGTTTCTAACCCGTGGTTCTGACATGCTTACATGCGCTGTATGGTTTGCTTATAAATACTCTAAAGAAATCTCCTTGCTCGGTGGAATTGTTGAATCTATACAAATCTATACAAATAAATAAAATTGGAGAATCTGATTGTAATGTCAAAATAACAGCTTTTTACTAAATGCATATGAAAGTATATTCGGTACTTATAACAAATGAAAAACAACTTTAAGCATTTTTGTTTGTATGTCTCTCTGTCTGTTTGTTCCGGCTAATCTCTGAAACGCCTGGACTGATTTTGACGGGACTTTAACTGGCAGATATTTGATGTTATGAGTAGTAACTTAGGCTACTTTTATTGAAAAAAAAACAATAAGGGTTCCGCGTAAAAAAAAATTAAATCCCATGAAATCCAATCGTAATAATATCCACGCGGAAGTCGGATACAGACAGTTATAAGTATATAAAAATTTAATTTTATTGATGCCATTTTGATGTAACCTTTTTCATTACATTAAAAATGTAAGCTTTGCTATCGCTGTTATTATATTTTTATAAGCATTTGAAGTTCATTTTTTTCAATATAATTAGGTAAAACGAACATGCACAAATATATAGCTAACATTTTAATGAAAGTCTGAATCAAAGTGTTATGATACGGTCTTAAACTAATTAAACGTCCCGAGTTGAACAACCATTTAATAATTTTCTTATAAAGATAAATTTTTCATTACATTTACCTGAAATATTTTTATTTTATGTTTTTGTGATGGTTCCATTTATCTCTCTGGAAAACCTATACAGTTTTTGTGTAAACCCTACCCTATATGCAAGTCTATATTTAACATGTTTTTATTTCTATATAGAAGAAAGTTTAAGTTCTTTATATTTTTATTAAAATGTATGTTATTTATATATTTGCATGAAACATTGTTTAAATAGCAACCATTTATTTAGATTCTCAAAGGAATTGTTTTACTCAAACAAATTCATCTTAAACGTACGCTTCGTAGTGAAGAATTCCCTATACAACGATTTGCAAATGTACAGCTTCAATATATCATCTCAAATAGTGCAATACACAAGCACACGCTTTTACAAAATACTATTGTAAAATAGCAGCTTAATGCTACTATTTTTCGCATAGAGAGTGTTAAGAACTGCAGAACTTTGCTAATGAAAAGGAGACATTCCATCTTGATTCATAGGTGTTACAACATATTATCGGCATTTTGATTGTAAGAGTGTTGTTTACGGGTGTACCCGGTGGTTTACTTACCAAGTTATAGTTGGCCTGTACGTTATTTTGTTATCCTTGCTATCAGTTATTCCGTATTATACTTTGTAAAATTTTACTAATTCCATCATGTTTTGCAAATTAAACTTCCAAACAGATTTTCCTAACTCTTGGTCCCTAGAAGGTAATATGAGTTGATGTATGAAACGTAAGGTAATCAAAGGACCTGGACAATTGACAGTTGTGAAGTAACCTTGTATAAAATAAAAAATAAATATAAAATCATTATCATGCATAAGTATGCATGATCATGATTTTATAAAAAGCATTATCAAATTATTTTATAAAAAGCATTATCAAATTATTTTATAAAAATCAAATCGTTATCATACTAATGCATGATAATGATTATAACATATGAATTATTAATTTACTGTCACATATAATTTAAGTAAAGGTCTAAATCGGCAAGAGGCAGCAGTATCATATCTGATAGATATCTAGTCACTAGTAATACCAATGCCACTACTATCTATTTTGTACTTAAATGTGGCGAATATGGCAAGTTCTTCTTAACATATTAATTTTCATTTTAAAGTGACTTAATAAGCTGAAAAGATTCCCAAAAGAATCACCAAAATCTCTTAAAATATGGAAATAATGTGATAGAAGTTAAAAAAAAAAAAAACTAAATTGTCACACAATTTTTTTATTAACCAATGCTTGAGAGCGAAATAAAATCATTTAAAACAAAACAATAATAATAAAATAGATCTCTTACAACGAAAATCCTCTTAGGGAACTCAATAAAAACACATATTATTGGAAAACCGGAAAGGAAACCCGAACAGTATTTACACCTATTCGAAATAATTATAACTGTAAAGAGGTATCGATGACAGGTCTATACGTATACCGGAGGGGTTAGTCAAGATTACATTCTACGATCGTTAACGCTATAGAAAACTATTAAACGAAAATAACGTAAAGTCTCCCATTCATATAGTTTTGTATAATGTTAATGATCGTAGTTGTCTTCCGCTAAAGGAATTCCGGTGAATGAACGACTAACGAATAACCAACGACTTATCACAAACCCTTATAACCCTTATAAATAGCCTTGGAACACTCAAGAAACTGCAGTTAACAAATGAATCATTTAATATGAATATATAATATGTGATTTTCTTTCCTATTTATATGTTACATTTCTTATTTTACATTTCGTTTATTATTATTAGTTGCAAGCATAATTAAACCTTGAAAACATAGAAACATAAAATGCTTCGCAATTTTTAGTTCCAAATATCGCGGGGTGTGCGTTTTGTTATAAACTTCTTTTGACCTGAATACTTGTAAACTGAATTCTAGCAGTAGTGAAAAATACAAATAGCTGATTTTGGGATCCGTTCGTGTAGTGATCTACGTTTACTTTATCACAGAAAAATATTTATATTCGATAAATTAGTAAATTGTGTCATTCGTTCAATCATTATAGACTTCTGTTTTATTTTACTATGCTACCATTTACGCAACCCACGGAATGATATTAGGTAGTGGATTCTCTTACGCCGTTATTACACGGCATCCACAACTTTATCATAAGATAATGTTTTATTTGCCTAGTTCGACCATGAGGACAGCGTCACTCCAGGAACACGTGACACGTAAATACGGAGGCACTTACTTATCCTAAGTTACCCGTATCAAAGGTTACACTTGGGCTTTATAACCGGAGATACTTCGGGTTAATTTACATTATCCATAAAAATTAAGTTTTTAGAGCACTCAATCACACGGTTATCAAATATTTCGATAAACAATACGTGGAACTTGGTAAACGGATGGCGGGGAAGTGTTACAATTATTTTTATATTTAAATCAATTAATTTACTTGCGTTAATAAAATCTTGTAGTTGTTTATCGTAAAATAAGACCAAAACAGACAGTAATGACAACGTGGTGGTTATAAAAGTCATTGTAATCAACAATCATTCTTCATCATAAGTTATTCTACTCTAGCTCTACCATTTCTAATTACTGCGATAACTCACAGTAATTAGAAATGGTAGAGCTACGCTGCATCTATGTTACGGTTGCAGCACGAATGAATCGTCTTAACCGCGGGAGGATCCCAGTCTTAGCGCATAGCGTAAAATGGCACCTTAATACTTTTGTGTTAGGTGTGTGTAGAGAACATAAGTACTTTTTACGAGGCATTCTATCGTAATTCTCAGTGGAGACAACGCACCTAAAATTTGATTCTTAATCGAGGATGGATGTATGGGCCACAGCAGTCACTTGTTATCAGGTTGACTGCGTGCTTGTTATTCTGCTTCTAATTCCACTTCTCAAGAACCTTGCATTTCTTGTAGATTTGTTCATTTGCAGATTGGTGAGCGCAGAGCTTAATGTTAATATTGGTAGTGCCATACTAGCCTGTAGAAATTATTTCCACTATATTTTGTGGTTTTCTGCTATCAGTCGCCAGTACCACGTCTTAAGGACTATAGTGTGCGCCGCATATAGCAGTTATAGTGCTCTCGTAAACTATATCGATCGCTAAAGAACAACAATAAGGTTAGAGCAAAAGTTGCTAACTTAAAATAATAAAAATTGCAATTGCCAACCCACCTGTCAAGTGTGGCAACTATTGCAAATATCACTCCTACGAGGCAATTTACAGAAAGAAGTGGGGGGGGGGCATGTTTTTTTATAGAATAAGGGTGACAAACGAGCACACAGTCTACCTGATGGTAAGTGTTTGCTGTGGCCCATAGACATCTACATCTATCTTGGTTTGCGAATTTAAATGCGGATGCGTTGTCAGCCGTGAGGACTAAGACAGAATGCCTCTTTTTCCATTAAAATGGGTCTTCGGTTCTCTACACTCACCATACGAAACACAGCAGCATCAAGCTGCTATTTTATGCTGGTATTCTGTGAGAGCGTCGTCCTTACCCGGTCGTGCCGACCCATTCGTGCTACAACTATACTATTAATATTTATTTTATTAATAATATAGCTGCAGCATGGCTCTACCACGTAAAAATTGTTCAGCAGTAGACTTTCTGTAGGTTGTTTTGAATGATAAGTTGTAGAAAAATTTGTTCTAGCTGGCATGCCTACCCTGAGTTGAAGAAATAATAAATTAAAAGCAAAGGGTCAATAGCAAAACCAACAGAGGTTAGAAATATTAGTATTTAGTGACTCAACATTTTTTGTGAAATGTCAGAACTGGGTAAATGCGTCCTGTGAGAACAAAAGCGGACAAGCTTAAGCGTTGTTTTAAATTAAGTTTTAGAAAAACATTGCGTAACAAATTGTAATAATAAAGGACTAGATATGTTTTATCATTTTTGAGTATTCACTGTAAAATTGTATAAACATAATAGACTTATTTACGTGTGTATACTTTTTAAAAAGGGTTATAAGGTTAAATTTAGTTTTAGCCACATTCTTGGGCGTCGCTAATATTTGAGGAGGGCCATACACTACCCTGTCAATATTAGGCAGAGTTGCAATTTATTTAATATGGTATTGGAGACAGTATTTTTTTCTTGTCGCCGTCTTGGCACGCCGTCGTAAATTAAAAATAAATAAATCATTGTAAGCTTTATCTATTACTTATTATCTATACAACGCACTTAATGCTCAATGCGAATCAAAATATCAGTTTGATATGGAGGCAAAAACTAAATATAAGTGTAAGAATATTTATTTATTGGAATAAACATGTACTTAATTCTTTCGTTGGCTTTATTAATATGTAATTATAAATCTAAAGTAAAGATGAATGGGATATAGATATAGCATTAAAATACGTAAAAAAATATTAATTTTGACATTTGGTAGGTTAATCTTGGCCGATAATAATTCGATAATAGTATTGATATTCTGGTTTTACAAATTTTATCAGTTCTCTAATATTACATTTCTTTTAGAAATTGTTCCATATTTTCTACCAACACGTTCACCTTCATTACTTTACCTTTCTAAATTTGTTCTCTTCGTCATCATAATTCCTACACTTCACAAGTCCTCTGCTGAACATAGACCTCCCCGAAGGAATGCCTCAAAGTACGGTCTTGAGCCACCTGTATCCATCGTCTTCCTGCATATTTTATTAGGTCGTCACTTCATCTAGAAGGAGGCCGCCGCACATTTTCCTTACCGGTACAAAGTTGCTACTCGAGAACCTTTTATTTATTTTCTTTCGGTTGCCGGTTGTTCGAGGTATATGGCTGGCCCATTGCCACTTCAGTTACTAATCCGTTGAACTATGTCAAATACTCTAGTTCTACTGTTACCTCTCCAACTTATAGTTCAATGTGCCTCTTACCATTCGGTTATCGCTACCAGTTTTCACCCTCACGATCACTGTGACATCGCTGCACAGTTGCCATCTGGTGGTCCTAATGAAGTCAATCTCATTTTTTTAGAATCGTCGGGGCTTGACCAACTTTGTGTGTATCTTGTGAAGTCTCCCATTAACATCGTATAGCGGGTTTTAGAGGTATGCATGGCTATAGAGATATCCTCATTCTGATTAAATATACGTACCACTTCTTTACCTCACGTCCAAAACTAAACGTACAAGGAATTGTTGCTATTCCTGAATGTAGATATAGAAAAATATAAGCATCTTGTATAAATAATTTCTAAATATCTGTTTAAATAAGGTAAAATTATTCAGGGATGGAATAAAACACTTACCTTTATGGAAGGTTTTAAGGTCTCAAACCAAAATTTATTTGGGCAATCATTTTCGTTTAAATCATGCGAAGTAGAAGAATTTATTACTAGTAAGTAGAAGAGTTTATTACCAGTCGTCTAGCTCTTGACACTATGGTAGCATATAATGAGCAAATGAATGAAAGAAATAAGTACAGGCCATAACACGTTTCATACATAACAACGCAGTGCGACGATGCGTTCGCACTGCGTTGTTTACCTCTTTTATCCGCTCCAGAAAAACATAGATTAAAATAATTTTTAACTAAAGAATACGCTCAGTGCCGACATAACTTTCATTAATCACTTGCTATTGTCACCAAGCTGTAATTACGGTCTTTATTTTAAGGTCTTATTTGGTTTGTATTCATATAAAAACTTCATGTATCAAAAAAAAATATTAACCTATAAACTTTCTGCTAGTAGATTCCATGATTTGTTGCCGTAGATCGTTAAATATTTTATATATATATATATATATATATATATATATATATATATATATATATATATATATATATATATATATTTAATTAATCCATTTAATTTGAGCTGGTAGAATATATTTTCAGATATTATGTAACTAAACTTGTTTTCATTACGTAATATTAGTAGAAGAGTAGTAAGAGGGACTATTATTGTACCTGTTCTGATATTAATTTTATACTTTATACTATAATAACACCAGTACAGCTATAATACGCCTAGAACTAATTTTTATTACATTGAATTGACTGTCAAAAATATATTAGAAAGTGACTGTTGCTGCCAATGAACTTCTAAAGACATGATACGTAAAATGTTATAAATGTGTTGTTACCGTTGAGGATGAAGACAATTTGACTAAGGGTCGATCCCCAGATAAACAGACAAATAGCGTTTATTCGACAGATAATAAAGAAATAAATTGTTCAGTCGTCAAATAGGCTTTATTCGACATATAACTTGAATATCGTAGGATTAACTCTATCTGTCCTTTTGACAACCAAATAACAGCATATTCAATAGATAATTTCATTCGATGCTAAATTCATTTTATTTTTACGTGATATTTATTGACTTTGCATTTATTATAAATTGAAACTGCTATTATTCTGGATATTTAAAAAAAATCAAGAGGGAAGGAATGTGAAGCATTTGAAGGGCACGCATTCTGTCTCTGCAAAAAGGCTTTCTGTTTTGTATTTTTTAATTCTCACTTATTTAAGCATTAAATTATCAACTAACGGTACTTTTCATAGTTCCACATGAATAAAGAAGTGTCTGTTTTTCAATGCAGATTTCGTATCTCGTCACTCTATTAATCTTTTTATTTTCTAAAATTTGTTTACATCTTTCGACTAAATTCATGAACGCACTATTTTCTCTGATTTATTTGCGGATGTAAAAGAATTAAGGACGGGAATTATGATGGAAAGGATTACAGCTCCAAGTAATAAGCTTTCAGTAGATTTTTCAAGGAAAAAAGATACTGACCACGTCGAATATATAAAGGCAAAGAAAAAGGTTCTACAAGCGTACAGCTGTAACCGAGAATAATTTATTGAAGAAGGAGGATGATAACTAATTTAGAAGCCTAAATCTTTAGTCATAATATACTCTTTCCTTGGGAGCGTCAGATATGTTATAACCATATATACTTTTGGTCGCAATTTGGGCGCAAAAGTAATAACTTTTCATTTATTGTTATTAAAAAGGGAGATTTATTATTTTATTTTATTTATTTAATTCGGAATAAAAACAGCAAAATTTACGACTTTCGTAGCTATTAAAAGGTATTCTCATATGAAAATTAAAATGTATATAGAACTCAAAAGTTTTATCAAAACAAAATCGATCAATTAAAACATTAAAAAAAAGGGTGATAAATGACCTAAAAATTTGTGGCACATAAAGAGTGCAGGCCGAAGAACTCTGTGATAAATAGCTTTTTCAAATTTGAAAGTTTAGTCCGAAATAATTCGAATTTCGAATAAGTTGCTGTTATCTAATGAGAGATTGTTGAAAAAGGTACTGTATTGCATACTCCAGACCTTAAAGGCATACTCAAGGATACTACGCACATAAGCATAGAAAATAACTTTATTTATCTATTTATTTAAAATCTTTATTATTCTAACCAATAAAAAGGTTATAAAGGCGGAATCAATGCCACTTAGCACTCTCTGCCAGTCAACCCATGGCGTGGTGAGAAATTAGTAGCAGGTGACTTAAGTAAATAAATATAATAAATTTATATAGATATAACACATATTAAAATAAGACTTACAATACAAGACAAACAAATACATAATAATCCATATATAACAATTCTCCTTAACACATAAAGAAAAATACATACCTATCTATATACATACATAAATACATATTATATACATAAATACATTATATGTCTGGATAAAGGTAGAGCAGTATTGACATTATGCTGACGACATTGTAATTTTGACTACTTTAATGGGTTTAATAAATTTAAAGCCGTTAGTTGGTCTTATGATAAGACCGAGAGATTTGGGCCTTTCTCACTCGCGTAATCCACGTGTCTATAAAGTTGTAAGTTTAATAAGTGACTTATTATTTATTATATTCAGTAGGGTATTATTAAATTCAATTTTTGAGAGGCATGAGATAATTTCAACACAATTCCCCGCTTAAGGCTTTAACTATCCTGAATGACCTTGACGAAACGGCGATCGCAGAGATTTTAGCCGATGTCAACACCGTCTAGCAACTACGTTCTGTATTATTTATAAAAGTGCAAAGATTAATAGACTGCAGAGATGACAATTATATAAGTGACATACTGCCTGTTATGCTTGCGCATCACTGAGAATTATGTCGCGGTTACGGATCTTCAATTACATTGTGCTGTAGCTTTGTCCGGTAGGCGTCACGAGCTATCAAGTGTTCAAGTTTCAAGTATGTAACAGGTTTTTATTATATATGTTAAATCGTATTTATTTGTATCGTATTAATAGATCTGGGTCAAAGCGTTCGCTGTAAATTTTCCCGGGTTTGATCCCCGACAGCACGAATGAAATTTGTAATTGCAATTTTCGTCAACACACATTGGGGAAGCACGGCGGGAATTTCCTTGCCCTTGAAGAAATAAAAAAGAGTCCTGTGCCCAGTAGACGGACTTGTATAGCCTATTACTTTCCTTTGTAGCAATATTTATATTCGTTTCAGATATAGAAGGGTACCTTATGCTGACAAAAATATCATGTGGAGGCGACGAAAACGTAAAACATCTTTGTACCTAGATAAAACGTTCGAAAGATTGTCAGTCATGTCATACGCCACATTTTCTATAGAGCGTAGAACATTGCAGATAGGGCAAAATAAAAAATAATCCAAAATATTATGGGAACTATTTATTAATAATATATACATTTAATGGTATTTATAATAAACATAATGAACAAGCTGCAAGGTTCAACTAATAATGTTTTTTGTAAACACAATCGTAAAATTCCTGTTTTAATTTTTACCAATGGTTAATTGATAAAACGTAGTCAAGATCACTTCATATAAAATATATTTAATTAAAATTGACACGTGACCTATTTGGCCTTCTACTTACAACTCGGCGGAAATTTGAAAAGAACATTTTGTCTTTTCACACAAGTATTGTTTACAACTGGCGTGGTTTCGAAAAGCGTGATTAAGTGTCAGCGGTATATTATAATCAATTAAATACTGAACTTTTATGAAATTTATTTCTTTGTTTATTTTTGTTGTCTTCTTAAAAACTGACGCCATCTCACTATTTTATTATTTGTTTTTTTTTGTAACGCATAAGGATAAGTTAGACTAAGTTAGATTAACTTGGATAAGTTTATAATTTTTTAATTTTATCACAAAATTTCCGCAATAAATTATTACCTTTTCTACAGTGATTCTCTCCTCTTAGTTTCGGCGTGACTGTAGGAAGTTATACTGAGTCACCGTCAGTTACTAAGCGGCCATAAATCATTATATGTATGTATAGACATACATATATACATTTTTTGATTTTAATATTTATGTTTTTTTGAATTTTAATTGGATTTTTGAAACCTGGTAAAATTATTTTTTTCCATGCTAATTGATGGGCCTGAGTATAATGCCAGTTATGCTCTTTGGCTGAAGTTATTTTTTATTTTATGCTCAATTGCAGACAAAACAATATTGATTGCGCATTTATAAAACAAAATTTTACCTCTTCTCCACCACCGTTTGCGGAAACAGTTTTTGTTAACAGTTATGAGTGTAACATTTTATCAGCTGCTTTGTTTATAGTGCCTTGAGCAACACTTTGCCGGTTTCTGTACAGAAAATGATGCTGGCTTTGCAAATATGGATGGCCGCTACCATTGAATATAATACCCGCTATGTTACACTTATTTTCATAGAAACTTTAATTATCATTTGCATAAAATTCTAAATAGCACTTTTTACACAAGAAAGTAAACTTTTAGATCAGTCCATCTTGTTTTTCTCTAATTAAGTGAAAAGTAAAACAAACCAATATGTCCGTGATTTAAAATTTATTGCAACTTTTTATAGAAAAGCATGACCTTAACATAATATAGTCAATCACTTAGTCAATTATTTAGCCATGGGATAAAACTTTTAAGTGTGCCAGTCAAACATTAATGATGATATTCGGGTCATTATACTGGAAATAGTCTTTTAAATATATTTTAGTACAATTGACAATCTTCAGTATGATTGACCGTGTATATGACTTTTATAAGTCTATGTTATTTTTGATGAAAATTATTATTGCAGATAAAAGCCCTTTCACATTTATTTTAGTCTCGAATTAAATTAATCCAAATGAAAATAAGAACTTTGGCACTTTATAACTGATCTTTAAATGTAAAACACTGACTTGAAATTATGTAATTATTAGCAGTTTTTAATTCATTGAACTTTTTTAAGATTGTA